>JASANE010020193.1:0-14583 GCA_030248225.1 Trileptium ribeirensis | reverse complement strand
TTTTATGTTGTACGTATTGTTCTTCGTTCAGTTACGTCTGTCTTTCGTTCATTTTTCTTCATTTTTATAATTTAAATATGTGTCTTGGCGTGCTGCACCGTCTATTTGCGGCTTTAATTGTGTAATTTTGTTCGTTCCTGTAAGCATACCCAATATAATAACTATATATGACCCGGCTTACAAGTGTTATATCGTCGTATAAGGGTGCGTGGATAAAGACAATGAGCTTGTGGCACAGTTAAATTATATTATAAACAGAACTAACGAAGATGCCACTCATGGAGGAACATCGTGAAAATTTCTTTGTTTTGTCTGTCGATTTAACTTGTCATTCTTGTTCAAGTGGATCCATTTCAACAAATTTTTATTCATTATGAAAAGTGATTGTAATGCGCTCTTTAATAGGACCATATGGTTTATGGCGCCATCTTCCAGACTTTGCCAAATTTTGCTTCATCTTCTCTCTATATAGTGGTCACATCGAATTATCCAGCTATCTCCCTGTGGTTAGCTCGTCGATATCTACAAAATTGGTGAACGTCACTATTTGTGAGATCAATCTGGCTCGTCAATCCTTTGTCATATATAATATCTATTTTTGAGATTTCGGCATATTCTTGCCTGTTTTTACATTTCAACAAATATCTATTAGGTGATGAAGCGCGTTGAATACGATGGTTTTATTATATAGAGTCAGTCAGCATGGTAATGGTGGACTCTTGATAACTCTATACAATAATAATAAGTCTATATAATCTTAGGAGCTTCCGGGGTTTGAGTAGCCAATAATAGGTAATACGAGAATATATGTGTAGTGAGTTGTGTGGGTATGCATTGCTTTCAGTACGTTTATTATGGTCTATAAAGGTTTTTCAGTGCACTGACTACTATGATTGTGTTATATATATGCTTCATCTGAGCTAAAAGATCTCAGTTCCAGGGATTTCAAGGGTTTTCGTTTCGGCCAACCGGACTTTCTTAATATAACCTGTCTTCGGTTGCGTGGTATGGAACGTTTATAATCCTTTATATAGCTTTTTTGTGCGTTAAATGCGGTGGCGTTGCTGCCTACCAATTATGTTCTCTCGTTTGACCCTCACCTTGCCAGGCACTAATGCTTAGATGCCTTTTTATGAAACATACGATGTTAACTGATGCCGCGTGGGCGATTTGTGTGATAGAATGATTGATGAAATTATTCAAATCATATGCAGATGACATTACGTTAGAATCTTGGTATGTAAACAGTGAACTGTTGTGTCAGGGGGATTCCATGTTTCGTTTTGTTTCAATAAATGCCTTCTGATCATTAGCAAAACTTCTCACTAGATCTCCATACAAATACGTTCTCTGGTTGAAAACAACCATGACATACTCTGTTCATATTAGCATATGTAATTTCAGGCATCCTAATGATTTTTGCATGGTTGCTGTGTATTCCAGTTGCAATTTTATTCGCTCGCTACTTCAAATCATTATGGCCTACATCCGAGCCTTGTGGTGTTAAAGTATGGTTCATGGTAGGTTCACATTTCCGATAATATTTGTAAAAACTAATATATTATTAGTTATCTATAGTAATGATGGCTTGCAAGAAGACATGTCTTTGTCTATATTTTCATAACGGCAGCAATATTTACCTGGACTGGTGCTAGTGTTTGGATAGAAGTGACAATTAAAGATGGGTTTTATGTACCAGCCTTGAATGAAGACATCATTATTTGCCAACGCGCAGTTTTAACGTTAACCCAAATAATTCATTAATAAACTGTTTTATTCTAATATGTAGCTAATAAGGCAAAATGGCTCAATCGGCACAATGTTGTACTATCTGGATGACTCATTCTTTCAATATTCCTAAGCTGGTAAATTGAGTAGCATACGTAAGAAAATGACCGATTGCGAGAACGCCACTTGTGGCTTCAGTTACCAAGTGTGGTCCTCGTACGGGCCAAATATTTGGTGAAGCTGAGATCAGCACCGCCCAGCTATTTACAGCGGGCATTTTCATTTTCATTTCATGGGGTAAAAATTGTTGAGATCACTCAGAATATATGAAAAATTTAAATCTGGTTTACGTATTAGGCATACATATATAACGAATCTTTGGAAAAAACATTTATCTGGACTTGAGCTATAGCATCGATTTAGGTGCCAGAACTTTGACTATGTGTTTTAAACCAAACCTAGCCTAAAAGAGTATCTTTCGAGTGTTCTAATATTTTGTTTCAGATGCATCGTGGTCTCAATTTTCTCGGTATTACGCTGTTTGTTACCGGATTTGTGTTAATTTTTGTTGCCAAACAACGTTGGCTGGACGATCCTGTAAGTTATTTACTGTTTTCTTTATATGTGTAACTTGAAATATAATAATTATTGTTAACCACACAACGTTTAAAAACGAAAAATCTTTTGAGAATAATAAATTATTGATTAACTTGACAACAAGAGAAATTTACTAACTGAAAACACAATTTCATGTATAATTTATAGGTAAATCTTCCTATAAAGTAACATACAATATTGATTCATTGATTCATTATTGCAGAATAAATGAATACATTGATTGGTTCTTAAGCTAAATTACTGTACAGCGATAAAATTAATTGCATATACATCGGCTCAATAAGGTGTGCATACAGTCGACATATTCTTGGCTTATGTAAACTATCGTTTTGCATATTTTGAAAATATAAAATTATAGTTGGATCTCTAGACCAACATATTCGCGGCTGCCTTTGACAAAAAACGGTATATCGAATTATTCGGCATTTGCATCAATCAGCAATGATTATGTGTTAACAGCAAAATTTACTATGAAAAGGCGACGATATTTTGTGTTATTCTTATTTAAAACGAATTTCACATTTTCAATATCGTTACAGTCATAAACTGCTAGTTTTTCAGACTTTACATCTGTGGTTCTTAAAACCAGTTGAAGGTGTGCAAAGGATTATGCTCTATGATTTATTCGTAATGGAAGCGAACCAAGCGTAGGAGAAATAGTGCAAGCAATGGGGCTTAGCGCGACGGACTGCACAAATTCTACGTTTCTTAACTGATTCTTAAGAGTTATGAATTCTGCAGTTATTTATAACAAGAATTGAGTTATTTTCGTAGTTACACCACAGTTCACAAAGTTAAATTTTTAAAACATTTCCACTCATATTATTACTCAACTCTGCTCTGAACCTTTTTCCCGGACATGACAAAAGACTTAGATTTCAATCTTAGAATCTTAATTAAGGTCTTCCTGAAGTCATAATATTAGTTAAAGCTATAGATACCGTTGTGATGTATAATGAAATTGTTAACATTTTTGGCCGTAATCTTAATATAATTTGCGATTTTTCTTAATAATACAGTGACGGGTAAAAATAAAATTAAAATCTTCGCGAAAAATGGCAGTTTTATTCACGTTTCTGTTCGGATCTGTAGAACCTATAAATTAGCATAGGCGCATGTTTCACAATCTATACAGAAAATAGATTTCTGTGAAATTTAAAAGAAATTTCTTTGAATTTTGAACCACCAGATATTCTTACAAAATTTAAAGAAACATTCCGTGAAATTTCAAAGAATTATCTTTTAAAGCATTACATATGTCTGAAATTTCAAAGATAATTCTTTGAAGTTTCAAGGAATATTTCTTTGAATTCTAAAAGCATATCGGGTTTGTGGAAATTTTTTAATTTCACAGAAAGTATTTGCTGTAGTACTGTTTTAACGAATCTAGCAATGTCTTGTACGAATTAAAACTAACACATAATAACCCTTTAGAACAGTGCACCGCTATTCGGTGCACAATTTTATTATAGATTAAAGCTTAAACTGAGTATTTTCAGGTAGTAGATTCGTTTCGCACACCTAACCTGGGTACTTTCCTTACCATTAAATTTATAATAATCATCTAAATTGGGACAGTATTGCTTCAAATGGAAACAGCTACTGCATAAAGCCTGATCTTGCTTGTATGGAGATCCGGTCAGGCAGCACTTTAACAGGCAAACACTATGGGATTTTGACATATTTATTCTTGAATGGTTTTTGACAGAGTCAGGTTTTGAATTTGATACTAAATGTAACTTGATACCTACTAAATGTGTGTTCGTTGTAACGTTGTAGTTCTTATTATTATAGCTTGGCAGCAATTCACAGACGCATGCTATTTTGGGTTTAGTCGCTGTAATCTTAGGACTTCTTCAGGTAAGTTTAGTAGCTTCACATTGCTACTTAATTTATTATAAATATGATTTGTCTAAATTTTGGTGACGGAACATAGTCGGGGAACTTAATATGTTAGAACAAACTAAAAGTCATTAACCACAAAGGGTTTCAATATCCTTCACTGAATTCTAAGTAGTCAGAACGTAGTGAAACATAATGGAGATTGTGTGTTGCAGGGTGAAATCTTTTAAATTCCGTCTTTGTGTGTGTGATCGGCCATAACTCGAGAACGCCTGAACCGATTTTCATGATCTAGGGTTCATTCTAACCGGCATAGTCGGTTTACCGTGTACATCCCCGAGCGTTTATTTTTGATTTGGGGTCTGGTTCCGGGGTCAGGATTCAAAATGTGGGTTTTTTGGCTCCATTTTAGTACTCTTCATGGAATCAACGTTATTTTTATCTTAACTATCGAGTTTTTTCTCTGGATGGTTACATTTCATAGTAAAATGATAAATGCCGATGCTTTTTTTTGTTGTTCGATTAAGGCTCCGTTTCTGGATTTATGGGGTTGGAGGTACGGGGGATGGCGCCCCAATGGTTCCTCGACCCAAAATTTGAAAATTTGTTCTGACGTCTTGGGCGGCTGATAAGTTTTACCTGGGGGTTTTCGGGCATGGGAAACTCATTGCCAATGCCGGTTTTGCTGTGCGACCCATGGTTCCATGAGTACGGGGGTATGACGCCCCATGGTTCGGGGTCAGAGGTCAAAATGAGGGTTCTAGTACCCTTTACGGAAGCAAGGTTACTTTTATCTTAACATTCGAATTTCTTTCTTTGCTTGATTTTATTTGATAGTAAAATGATAAATGCCGATGCCTCTTTTTTGGTTTTCGATTAATGCTCCGATTTTGGAGTTATGGGGTTTGATGTATGACACCCTCATGGTTCCTCGTCCCAGAATTAGAAATTTGTTCTGACGTCCGGGGCGACTGGAAAGTTTCCCTTAGAGGTTTTCGGGCATGGGAATGTCATTGCTGGTGCTGGTTTCGCTCTGCGACCCATGGTTCCATATATAGCATCGACGAATGCTATCGCGAGCTGATTTGATGTGTACGCAAAAGGCGTAGGTGTACCTATGCTTCACTACGTTCTGCAATCTCGATAGAGTTACTATTTGTATTAGAAAAATTTTCAGGTGCCGTGTATTTGTCAAGTCAAGAGAAGCTCTAAAATGGTATAGTTTTTGTATGATGTGATCAAAAGACGAGGCAAAATGTGTCGACAGTTATTATGAAATTGTTATCGAAAAATACATCAAGAAAGCAAAGCGAAATTATGTTAGTAGCCTAATCTTAAACGCTCAAATAACATTGAAGTGTCCTGGTTAACTGTATTGAAAAAAAATCTTACATTAATGTGCAGTTTTGTGATACCATAGTGCCGCAAAAAACTGCAACCACTTTTTTAATTTCAAGTTTTTCCGCTGCAATATTTACTACAAAGCACTTATACGCAAATTTAAGTGTATATATACTTAAATTAGGTAAGCATTGCATTATATGGACAAAATAGGTCCTTCCCAATTATGGAATAAAATTAACCATACTGTCGTATTTTATATTATCTTCAGCGAAAAGGCATTTATAGGTATTTCTGTATACAAATTTTATACAAGTAACAAAAAGGCTCTGGTGATAGGCCAGGTTGGGAGGTGGGAATAAACTTTCGAATTTTTTAATTTATCACCGATTTTTGTCAATTTCTGGCATAATTTTCCGCGCGCAGTCAGTACGAAAGTGTGGGTGGGGAGCAGCAGGGTCGGTCGATCCATCAGGACGGATCGACACCGGGACCGAAGCCTCAGCGTGGTAATCTCACTCCCTCTATGGATATAACAAAAATAACAAATAACAAAAAGACTAAAGTGACATTAAAAAATAAAGGAATTAAGGATATGTTATAATGTAAAAATTGGAATTTTAACCTTTCATGCAAATACATACCAGTGATATGCAAATTCGGGATTAGAATTGTTAGGATATTTCACCTTTCAATGTTGATTCGGCACTTCTCGTTCACGAGCTGAAGTAAAATTAGTAAAACGCTTGACCATATACACGCAGAATCCCAGTGGCATGCGCCAAAAGTAGCTTAAATTTCGTTCCATTTCAGGCATACAAAGTTTCAGCAAATATTTGAGAATATATGTATTTTGTATATACACTATAAATCATTCATAAATAAATCTTTTAACTGAGATTCTTAGGACTAGGCGTATATGTAGAAATTCAGCTGTAACGGAGAGTAAAGATTCTGAGATATCTCCGAATCCTTTCCAACCTTGTGTTGTTGAGTTATGGTTATCACCAAGTATTTGCAACGGCTACATATCTTGGTTAACTACTTTTAACTATTAATATTCCTTAAACTGTCAGGTTGCTTTTGATCAAAAAGTTGTAAGACTTATGAACTTGTGTTAACAAAAACCTTCATTTGGGATAGTCTTTCACATTATAAGCTTATTTCACACAACTGTTCGTAGATTATTTTGCGGGGATATAAATAAGTAATTGAACCGACTGTTAAATTTAAGATGTACGATATCTGGATTGAAAAAAGCTTAGAATAATATCCAGAAACCCCAGAATTCAATATTGTAATAATTGTGCATGTTATAAGTTTTAGCCAATCGGTGCACTGTTTCGTCCTAAGCCTGATGCCAAACTATGAATAATATCCAGATCCGGATAGTTTCAGCTATAAATAATATCCGGAAACTCCATATATTCAATATTGTAGATGTTATAAGTTTTAGCCAATCGGTGCACTGTTTCGTCCTAAGCCTGATGCCAAGCTACGACCAATCTTCAACTGGATTCATCGAATCTGTGGTCTTTTCGGGGTCGCAATCGCATGTAAGTGACTTTTTCCGGTTGTATCTTAATCAAATCATTTTGTGCGTGGAAAGCATAATGATAAAATTTCAGTTGTTGCTTAAAATATTAGGTATAGCTGAAACGGTAGGATATAAAACTATGTTCGAATGAAATATATATATTCACGCTGGCTTGAAACTAACTTAAAACCACAATATTCGAATAAATTGTACACCGTACTTATATAGTGACTGAACACAAACACATAGATGGTAATAGAGAACAAACGTGGATGATATAAATCGCAGATACCCGAAAAAATCATAAAGATAAAGATAAATATCACAAATATCATGAAAATAAATAGCATAAGCATAAAGATATACATATATCACGCCCGAAAAAAGCAAAAGTTTAGCAGCCATTTTGCTTCGGTCGGCAGATACAATTATTTACAATTCATAAATTGGTGGAAACAACGATTTTTGGTCGGAATGCAATAACTTTCCGCAACAGTCACATGAAATCTGGGAATAAGTGTGTAATTTTTACATTAACGCACCGGCTTTTTGCTGATTGACTATTAAAAATTTTGATCGAATTTACATATATCATCCTGCAAATGTATACTATAATTATATCTAATTGGATGACACGAAATGTATTAAAATATAACAAATTAAACCCATTCTGAACCGTTTTTGCTGTTGCTATTACAATACTCAGGTATTATAATTCTTGACGGTACCTGACGCCACCACGAGAGACGAGGTGCTATGGAAATCGCCTAGATGACACGAAACGTATTTCTGTATATTATAACAAATTAAACAAATACTGAATCTTTTTTGCTGTTGCTATTACAATACTCAGGTATTATAATTCTTGACGGTACCTGACGCCACCATGAGAGACACGGTAATATGCAAATCGCCTAGATGACACGAAAAATTACGATATAATTATAACAAATTCTGAATCGTTTTTGCTGTTGCTATTACAAGAATTGCAGGTATCTCATGGTAATGGCTGACGGTAACTGACGGCGCGGAGAGAGAGCACACCAATATGAAATCGCCTAGATGACACGAAACGGATATGATATTATAACAAATCAAACCCATTCTGAATTGTTTTTGCTGTTGCTACTACAAAACTCAGATATCATAATTCTTGAAGGTGCCTGATGCCACCATGAGAGGCGTGGTACTTAGGGCGTCGCCTTTAGGTATATTTAGGCTTTTAAAGATCTGTTATTTCAGGGGCCGCAATATTTATTGCACACTATTTTTCATTTTTTCGACGATCGTCGTCCAACTGCATTCTTTCTACTTTGCCTACTTTATGTGGCATTTGGTGTTGTCGCGCTTGTTCTCGATGTACATTTATGTGTAACCGAGCGGTTCGGATCACGTAGTAGTAAGTTGCATACCGTATAATAATAATCATTGGTATTGACATTTTAGTTTTAACCTAAAATAATAGGTTTATTAAAAATTATAGCCGTAAACCAGATCTATGGAATAGAGCGTTTAATAAATTATCGTGCGCTATAAATTTCAGTTAGTCCGGTGCCGTTATATCGCACTGGAAGCTGCAATAGGGCTGTACCTAGACCATGGATGTCGTAATCCGCCACACAAGAAGCAAATTTGAGACTATTCAAGTGAAGTAAAATTTGCCAAAAAACATGTGACGTTTAATAACTTTCTTTTGCTCAATATATATACAGAGAAATGTGTGAGTTGGATATGAATTTTTTTATTTTTTTTGGTGAAAAGAGTGGGTTTTTTTTTTTTTGATTGGGTAGATGATTTTGAATAGGGAAAATTTTAGGGGTGTTTATGAATAGGATGATTCTGGGTGATGAATTGGGAATAAGATATGTGCCATTACTATGTTAGCTTTTATGGAAATAATTAGAGAATTTTGTAAGGTAGTATTAGTATAATATTTGAATATGCTCAATGACGATATCGCGCGCCATGGGAATGCGTAGTATGATTTTTTTGCGCTATATATTCAATGGGGAATTATGTTTGAGATGGCTAGTTGCGCAACGTTATAATATATTATTGTTATATGTTCTGTGTGTGAAAATGAATGTAGCAGATGTATATTGATAGCTGCGGGAACTAACTAAGTTCGCCATATTTATGTTTTTGCATTTTGAGATGAATATTTTTTGAAAAAGGGAAAGATAATATTTTATCGAATTCTAATAGTAAAAATTGCGATGTAGTTGTTTGAGTTATGCTGCAGCATATCGGCAATATGTAGATTTTATATATCTTTCTATTTAAAGATTCTATATCTAGTCTTTTTTATACTTATTTGTATATGCTTAATGTTATTATATTTAGTTTGGGACATATGGGCTTCGCACTGAATTAATGTCTCAATCGACATTTTGCAATTTTTATGAATTTAAACGAATTTTTGGGTTTTTCTGTAGCACGGTGCAATTTGTAGCAATTTCAGCAAGCATTATTTTGGTACTTCGACAGCTTGACTAGCAGGTAGAAGTCATTTTCGCAGTTTTATATGATAAAATATTTTTTCGATTTTTGGTTCCCATTGGTCTATTATTATTGATGTTCGAACTTGATCATTAGTTTGTCTAGGGGACCTGAAGGAAAAGAACCAATCGTTCTAGCTACGAACTCATAACAAAGAATATTTTTCTGTTTAGATCAACAGATCGAACAGATGCTATCTCACAAGATTTAGTTATATATTATCATAATTTGATTTTTTTAAGTTGTAGATTGCAATGTTTTTGAAATACTATTGGTAAGTTATAATGTATATTATTAATATTGAATCTGGCACTTTTCGGATATTATTAGCTTTTTCATTTATATATTGTACACTTAATTTACAGTCGGTTCATCCTATTCCCCGTACTGAAATTTTTACAGTCGTGCCAATACTTATATGTGTAAAGACTATTCTCAAATGGTTTTTTGTTAATATATATTCATATTAAGCACTTAATTTAATATTAATAGTTAAAGTAGTGAAGAAATAAGGTAGCCGTCTAGCACTCGGCGATACATACTCAAACACAGGTTGGAAGGATTTGAGATATCTCCTATCTTTATTTTTACTTTACAGCTGAATTTTGACATATAGCGCTAACTAAATATTTATAGTGTATATAAATACATACATTTGCAATATTTGCTGAACTTTGTATGCTGAAATGAACGAATTTAGCTACTTTTGGCCACTCGGGGGATTTGTGTATAGTTAGACTTTTATTATTTTACTTCAGCTCTGTGAACGAGAGAGCGAATCAATTGAAAAGGTGAAATATTATATTTATCGATTTGCATATCCGGGCACGTATTTGCATTAAGGTTAAATTCCACTTTTACATTATACATATTTATTCTTTATTTTTTATGTCCTTTAGTCTTTTTGTTATTTGTGTGATTTTGTTATATCATAAGTGAGCGAGATTACTGCTAGGCTTTGTTCGTGAGCCCATCGTCCTGATGGATCGACGACCCTGCTGCTCCCCACCCACACTTTCGTACTGACTGCGCGCGGAAATTATGCCAGAATTGACAAATCGGTGATAATTAAAATAAGGATTAGGGATATGTTATATGTAAATTGGATTTTACTTTCATGCAATAATACGTGATATGCAATTCGGGATTAGATTGTTAGGATATTTCACTTTCATGTTGATTGGCATTCGTTTATGAGCTGAAGTAATTAGTAACGCTTGACATATAAGCAGATCCAGCGGACATGCGCCAAGTAGCTTAATTTCGTTCCATTTCAGGCATACAAGTTTCAGCAATATTTGAGATATATGTATTTTGTATATAACTATAATCTTCATAATAATCTTTTACTGAGATTTTAGGACTAGGCGTATATGTAGAATTCAGCTTAATGAGAGTAAGATTCTGAGATATCTCGATCCTTTCCACCTTGTGTTGTTGAGTTATGGTTATCCAGATTTGGCACGGCTACATATCTTGGTTACTACTTTTACTATTATCTTAACTGTCAGGTTGCTTTTGATCAAAGTTGTAGATTATGACTTGTGCCTACAAACTTCATTTGGGATAGTCTTTCACATTATAGCTTATTTCACACACTGTTCTGTATATTTACATTTTGCGGGGATAATAGTTTGACGACTGTTAATTTAATATGTACGATATCTGGATTGAAAGCTTAGATATATCCAGAACCCAATTCATATTGTATATTGTGCATGTTATAGTTTTAGCCATCGTTGCTGTTTCTAACCGTTGCGAGATATTACACTTAAAATC
This sequence comes from Trileptium ribeirensis, assembly GCA_030248225.1. NCBI lineage: Eukaryota > Metazoa > Nematoda > Enoplea > Enoplida > Thoracostomopsidae > Trileptium > Trileptium ribeirensis. The sequence continues at coordinate 3,239 of JASANE010020193.1, read as the reverse complement.
ATTATGATATATATACTAATCTTGTGAGATAGCATCTGTTCGATCTGTTGATCTAAACAGAAAAATATTCTTTGTTATGAGTTCGTAGCTAGAACGATTGGTTCTTTTCCTTCAGGTCCCCTACAACTATGATCAGTTCGACATCATATATAGACATGGGACCAATCTCAGATTTATCTATAACTTGCCGAAATGGACGTTTTCTACACCTGCTCGTCGAGCTGAGTCGAATGGTACCAAAATAATTGCTATATCTTGAAATTTGCTAAATTTTGCACCTGGGTGCTACAGGAAAAACCCAAAAGATTTGCGGGTTTTATTCATAAAAATCCATGCGATTTGAGACATTAATTCATGCAAACCATATGTCCCAAACTAATATAATTGACGTAACATATCAAATAAGTTATTAAAAAAGACTGATATTAGATCGTTTTTGTAAATAGAAAGATATATAAGAAAGAATCTTACATTATGTGCGATTGCTGTGCGGAGCAGATAATGCAACAACTACATCGCAATTTTTTGACTTATTAGAATTCGATAAAATATAATATCTGTTCCACTACTGTTCGATGTTCATCCGCTCAAAATGCGACATTGATTTCTGGCGAATGCTGTAGTTGAGTTGCCGCACTATACATCAATATGACATCTGCTACATTTCGACTTTTCACACACAGAACATTATGAACAATAATTATTATTATAACGGTTGGGCTTTAGTCCTAGGGCCATCTCAAACATTAATTCCCATTTTGAATGATCCATTTTTCACGCCACCTACTAAACAAAATCGATACATCATTACGCTGTCATGTAGCACACCATAGTCGTCATGTGCGACAGATATTTAAAATATATACTAATACTACCGTTACAAAATACTGCTAATGTATTTTCATAAGAGCTAACATAGTTAAGTGGGCACGGTATTTTTATCTGTTATTTTGGCAATTCATCACCCAGTGAATGCATTTCCGGTATTTGTTCATTAAACACCTAATTATATCTAAGTTTTCCTATTGCGAAAGACGTATCCTACCATATTTCTAATCAAAATTCGAAAAATTAAAGCCCACTGACTACATCGTTTTGGCCATATTGGATCTCAGAAATTTTTTTCGTCATTCGGTTTTATACTGTATTTCGAACTCATTCCGCAATCGCAGTTCTCGTATATATATTGAGCAAAGGGAAGTTATTAAACGTCACATGTTTTGGCAAATTTTACTTCACTTGAATAGTCTCAAATTTGCTTCTTGTGTGGCGGATTTCGACATCCATGGTCTAACAGTCCTATTGCAGCTTCCAGTGCGATATAACCACACCGGACTCATTGATTTATAGCGCACGATAATTTGTAAACGCTCTATTCCATGACTGTTGACGGCTATAATTTTTAATAAACCTATTATTTAGGTTAAAACTAAAATGTCAATACCAATTATTATTATTATACGGTATGCAACTTACTACTACGTGATCCGAACCGCTCGGTTACACATAAATGTACATCGAGAACAAGCGCGACAACACCAAATGCCACATAAAGTAGGCAAAGTAGAAAGAATGCAGTTGGACGACGATCGTCGAAAAATGAAAAATAGTGTGCAAGAAATATTGCGGCCCCTGAAATAACAGATCTTTAAAAGCCTAAATATACCTAAAGGCGACGCCCTTAGTACCACGCCTCTCATGGTGGCATCAGGCACCTTCAAGAATTATAATATCTGAGTTTTGTAGTAGCAACAGCAAAAACAATTCAGAATGGGTTTGATTTGTTATAATATCATATCCGTTTCGTGTCATCTAGGCGATTTGCATATTACCGTGTCTCTCATGGTGGCGTCAGGTACCGTCAAGAATTATAATACCTGAGTCTTGTAATAGCAACAGCAAAAACGATTCAGAATTTGTTATAATTATATCGTAATAAGTTTCGTGTCTTCTAGGTGATTTGCATAGTACCACGTCTCTCATGGTGGCGTCAGGTACCGTCAAGAATTATAATACCTGAGTATTGTAATAGCAACAGCAAAAAAGATTCAGTATTTGTTTAATTTGTTATAATATACAGAAATACGTTTCGTGTCATCTAGGCGATTTCCATAGCACCACGTCTCTCGTGGTGGCGTCAGGTACCGTCAAGAATTATAATACCTGAGTATTGTAATAGCAACAGCAAAAACGGTTCAGAATGGGTTTAATTTGTTATATTTTAATACATTTCGTGTCATCCAATTAGATATAATTATAGTATACATTTGCAGGATGATATATGTAAATTCGATCAAAATTTTTAATAGTCAATCAGCAAAAAGCCGGTGCGTTAATGTAAAAATTACACACTTATTCCCAGATTTCATGTGACTGTTGCGGAAAGTTATTGCATTCCGACCAAAAATCGTTGTTTCCACCAATTTATGAATTGTAAATAATTGTATCTGCCGACCGAAGCAAAATGGCTGCTAAACTTTTGCTTTTTTCGGGCGTGATATATGTATATCTTTATGCTTATGCTATTTATTTTCATGATATTTGTGATATTTATCTTTATCTTTATGATTTTTTCGGGTATCTGCGATTTATATCATCCACGTTTGTTCTCTATTACCATCTATGTGTTTGTGTTCAGTCACTATATAAGTACGGTGTACAATTTATTCGAATATTGTGGTTTTAAGTTAGTTTCAAGCCAGCGTGAATATATATATTTCATTCGAACATAGTTTTATATCCTACCGTTTCAGCTATACCTAATATTTTAAGCAACAACTGAAATTTTATCATTATGCTTTCCACGCACAAAATGATTTGATTAAGATACAACCGGAAAAAGTCACTTACATGCGATTGCGACCCCGAAAAGACCACAGATTCGATGAATCCAGTTGAAGATTGGTCGTAGCTTGGCATCAGGCTTAGGACGAAACAGTGCACCGATTGGCTAAAACTTATAACATCTACAATATTGAATATATGGAGTTTCCGGATATTATTTATAGCTGAAACTATCCGGATCTGGATATTATTCATAGTTTGGCATCAGGCTTAGGACGAAACAGTGACCGATTGGCTAAAACTTATAACATGCACAATTATTACAATATTGAATTCTGGGGTTTCTGGATATTATTCTAAGCTTTTTTCAATCCAGATATCGTACATCTTAAATTTAACAGTCGGTTCAATTACTTATTTATATCCCGCAAAATAATCTACGAACAGTTGTGTGA
>JASANE010020192.1:0-15553 GCA_030248225.1 Trileptium ribeirensis | reverse complement strand
AACAAGGAACGTGCAGATTTTGTGGCTTGAGAAAATTTTTTGTCACTCTGATATATTAGGGTAGTGCCGCTTGTAACGTGACTAGAATTTTCACGAATGTTATCTGAGCGCACAAATAAAGACGACGTCCTCACAATTACGCTAATTATGGTTGTCCATTATTGTATCATGTTAATGGTAGTTAATGTACAATAAATAATAGTACTCGACAGATATTACTGTTACCTTTCGAGGGCGCATGTGATTCTGTCCAGATTTCGAATGAAATGCTTTTGAATGTATTTTTTCGTTCTATTGCCCTTCATTTGATATGCAATGAGTCTGGAGCAAGGGAGCATTCACTTCTGTATATTTGTATGCTCGTGTTTCTGTAAGAAGCAACGTGTAACGTAAATATTTTAGATGTTGATCCCAAAGACGCTATGATGGTTGGTGACACCTTAGCAGACTTGCATCTCGGGCGGCGAGCCGACTTGGGTGGCACCATCGGTGTTTTGTCTGGTGTTGGGAGCAAGGAGCACCTAGAGCCACACGCAGATCACTTGCTACCTGATGTTGGTGAATTGCTGCCTCATATTTTTGACAAAGGACGTGAGTTTGTAAGATTTTAAAACAAACTGCTTTTTGATATCACTTCCATTGTAGCATAACGAAATTACTTGTGTTCGAATCCAGGCGTGGGCGGTGTTAGATTCGCTACGCACATTTTTTCAGCGATAATTCGCCACAACTGACTGTTGCTTTAACCGTGATCGAGCATCGAATGAACAACGAGCGAGCAGTGAGCGATCACAAACATAGCTTATAAAATGTTATTTTCCCACGAGCAACTTGCAAGCGAGCAGCTGTCAATTGTGGCAGCTAATTATAGCATTTCCGATTTTGAATATTTTTCATAGGAATAAATATGTTTACTATTCGGTTGTGGGAGTTCTCCAAATGGCAATGATATATTTTAATAATGAATACTAATTTAGCATTTTCGAATCGTACTTAGCATTTTCGAATCGTACTTACAAGAAAAGGCGAGTTTCTGGCATTGAAGATACTCTATTTATCAAATTTAAGCGTCAGAGGTATTTTACAATAGTAAGAACATAGTGTAACCTAGTGGAGATTGTGTGTTGCAGAGGTGAAAGCTATAAAATTCCGTCTGTGCGTGTGATCGGCCACAACTCGGGAACGACTTAATCTTGGGCTCATTCGAACCGGTTTTATCGTGTAAATCCTCGAGCGTTTTTTGATTTGGGGTCTGGTTCTGGGGTCGGGTCAAAATGTGTTTTTTTGCCCCATTTTTCCCATTTTAGTACCTTTCACGGAAGCAAGGTTATTTTTATCTTAAATTTCTATTTTTTTCTTTGGTTGGTTAATTCCATAATAGAATTGTTTGTGTGCTTTATACTATTTATGAATTGCACTTTGTATTAAAACAAAAAGGTTTTGTCGATATGCAGTCAGTTCAGTATTTGCAATATATATTAATTTGCATCCTTTAGCGTAGTAACGATAGGAAGGTATATATGGGTTGTCATATACAGGTAAAATTATAGGATATCCATGCCTATCACTAATGATTAGTAACTTTACAGTAGCCTCTTGCACCTGTCACGAATGGCCTAATGTGTTTCATTATACACATTGTATTTTGTAAAAATGTTTTGGATAAATAAAGCGTCGTGGTTCCTCTGGTCGCTTAAAGGCGTGCTGCATTAATTATAATATGAAACGTTAGTACCGGTTGGTTTTTAACCAAGGCTTTCCGAATGGGCCATAAATAGTTTAAGTGGAAAACTGGGCAGATATTTTATCGAGTGTTTACTCTGTCTAAATGTCTAAAATTGTTCTAGATCAACATATTTTTATGCCCTCATAGTATCTTTGCAAAGCAATAAATTTTTTATTTTAGCGATGGTTGGGTTTTTATAATTTTGGTGATGTGTTTTATTGGTTTATTTTCATTGTGAAACGTTATATTTGTAGACTTTTTTTATGCTTTGATTTCAGTTTGGGCTACCGACGAAGAAGAAACCAAGATTGGTAGTTTGGACAAAAAGCCTGCTTTGATAATATTTGACAAAACTGGAACGTTGATTTGTTTTCATGACATGTGGACACCGTGGGTCCTCGAAACCGCGAAAAGGTTAGCTGCGGAAATATTAATTTAAATGATTCTAAAACGCAAAATGCACCAATTATCGCAGCCATAACAGAATTGGGGGCACAAGCGCACTCACGCAAATTGTTTACACCCACAAGTACTTAAGCAAACGCTGGAGCATGCACGTAGACACGTTTGCGTGCGGGTGTTTACTACATTTTTAAAGTATTACTACACTAAATACTTCAATTTTTGCGGAATAAAAAATAGCTAAATTTTAAATTATTATTACCCCCATGCATTTTCGTTCTGTCAGTGATAAATAAGAACAAGTATTGAGTGGCCACGTCCGAAAAACGTGCTCATATTTGAAAATTGACCTCAAATTTTCCCATAATTTCTGTTCCTTTGTGATTCTTATGCTTTGTCAACAGTTTCGTAGTAAATGTTTCCATTTTTACACGATGACATGGCATCCTTGCATCTAGTATTTGTTGATTCCTAAATGAATGAAATTTCTTAATAAGAAATTGTTTCTTAGTAGGAATTTTTTAAACATATTGTTTAACAAAATGAATCTAGTGTTGGATTAGTGGCCTGCCCACATTGGCAGTCCCCACATTCCACATCCTCCCATGTTCGTCAGATTTTCCCGTGTCCGGCCGCCCCCATGTTCAGCTAAATCCAAAGAGTCTTGTCTTAAAATTTATGTTATGCAAAATGTTTTTAACCATTAATTATTTGAAATTTTCCCCGAAAATGAAAATTGGGGCCTCGAAGCTCCCCCCCTTTTCTGAAGGCTGTGGACTGGCCAGGATTATAGTGAAGGTTGAAACAGTGTAGGATGTATTTATGGATTGAGCGGAGCGACCAAGCATTTATTACCGTTGTCTCTTATAAACCCTAGGTCCTAGCAAACATTGATTAAAAAATGAGAATTCAAAGTAAACTGTACAACTGAAGCAGTCATCGATTTTGCACACATGTCGACGGTGTTACGGATCATCGAGCCATAGGTATACCGTCCATTAGCTCTATTTCTGTGGAATTATATTTAACAAAATGTATAAATTACGTTGAAATTTTTTTAATCCAAAAGTTTTATGTTATTTAATTCAATAGTTTATTTCAACTATAAATCAGAGTTACATAAGAGGTTTTTGCTAATTATTCATCTATTTGAAGTGTTGAGGGCTTAGCGTATTCATACATACGTGATTATCTGTAACTCCACCCGTTAAGCAGTCTGTGCTGAGTAGTCATCTTTTTCACGCTAAAATCTATTTCAATTTGAATGTGATCATTTGCAACTTGGGGCTAGGTGGATCGATTTAGCTGATATTTTCACAGATAACCTTATGCGGCCTAAGTATACTATAAAATGTCGCTTCTACAGTGTTTGTTGCAGGAAAGTAACACGATCCCAGAACCAGAAGCTTCTCAAGCTCTTCAAAAGGGTAGGGGCTGGCAAAAATGGAGATTGATTACATTCATTTTATTATATCACCGCATGTTGATTTTTCACGTTTGTCGGTAAAAAATGGAGGGAGCGTCCCCCTTTCATCTGCCGTCCTGCGACGGCCCTGCTCAGAGCTGCCATTTTGTGACAAAATCAGCGCAGCATTTAGTCTTTTCATTTGTAAAAGGTAGTAATACGTGGACCCAATATAAATAAAATTGCATAAAATTTTATATGGCATAAATTTAGCACTAACCACAGTTCCACATTACTTACTGCGAAGTGCAGGCTCTAGTGTTTAATCGCTTTGTACCAAAATCTCTATAATTTCGCTCTTGTATATGTGCAGTCGCGATCAAAAATATGTACAATCGACAACGAATCGAAATCGCAATCGGTCGAAATTTCGTTTTCGAAATTTTACAATTTTGAAATTTATCTAACTGCGCCAAAATCGAAATCGATCGAAACTTCGTTTAATCGAAATCGACCGAAATTTCGATGGATGTCAATCGATTATTTCGCACTTACTTCTGGCTGAGACTGTAGTTTCGTTGTAGATGAATCGATGTGACCACCAGTTCTCAAATCTGGGCAAAATGATGAGTTGATGAGTGCAAAAGCTGTGACTAATAAACCTCGCTTGCTCGCATTGATACCGCTCACTGCGCGATCGTGTGATATTCCACATGCTACGTGCACTACTGAGTCGCGTCAGCAAGCCGGATGTCATCGTTGCAGCAACATAGTGTCGAAATTGTTGACTATTATTCTAACAGACAACAATCGGCAAAGTCGATGTGGGCTCAGCGCATGCGAAGCGCTGAAAGATGACAACATAACACTTTTGCTCAAAACTGCTCTTTACTCGGATTGTGAGAAGCTTGCTGTTACGCTGACGAACAATATTCCTGACCACTGCACTTCCAGATAAATCAGCTGCCAGCTGCCTTACTCCTAGGTTGCTCAAAGAACAACGAAAGGTTTGCAACACGGGGATTCAGCCCTCCTGGAGGCCTTTGCGAGAGCATATTCTGGATGTCTGGTGAAAGGGCAGGTAAACTTTAAACAGCCCAACATAGCACAGCTGTCATAAACTTCCTATCTGAATGCTGTGGCATGTAGTTAATTTTAAACAAGATATGTCCTCAGGTTTATCTTCGCAAATCTGTGGCGACCCTGCAAGTAGTTAATGTATATCTAATGGTTTATTATTGCTTTGTGTTATGCAACAATCAAGGCTTGCGCAAGTTGTAAACTGGATACATCGCTGTGACCGTTGGGTTTCTGCTATGTATGAAAATATGTTGTGACGTGTCTTAAATTTGGCGTTATTTGTTGCATTACACAAAGTTCATTTGAATGATGTTAGCGTAGGGCTTACGCAATGTTGTTGAGGTTCTCTGCCTTGAGTTTAGCTGCTCAAAAGCAGTATTAAATATTTCATAAGCAAAGAACTCGTGACTTTTTTCCATATTTCGCTCCGCTAAAGTTATGAACCAAACCTGTTACAATAATAATGATTAGTATCAATACCAAACTCAAAGTGCTTGTGATGTTTGTTATAAACTGTGAAGAAACTTTTTAATTTTTAAGAATCGAAGCTGCTTCTGGATTTGCTTCACGAGCGCTTGAAAAAGAAATCTATCGCGTTTTGGGATTTAATCCTGAGTCGAAACGGACTGAGTACGGTGCCGGTGTTCTAGCCGAAGGAACAATATCCGAAATTCGCTCAAGTCTTGTTAAGCTTCTGTTCAGCCATGGAATGGGAATTACGGACGCTGAGGAAGTGAGATAGCCAAATGGAGGATGCTGATGTGCTCGCCTGTTGATGGTGCTGTAGATTGTTTTTTGAGAATGAATTTTTTCTCACAACTACACAGAAAAGAAAGAGGCCTATAATTATTAATGCAATACAGAAATCTAAAATACGCTGACCAGCCGGCGGGCATAGAGCAGTGTATTTATGTTATAGTGGGTAATATTATCGTGTGGCATATCGTGGGTTTTGTTGCACTCCCAACATTAATAGTTATTTGTACGCTCATCTGTGACAACAGTACTATTAGCTTGATCTTAAAATGATCGCTAGACTCCTTTATTTCTCTGAAAGGATGTAGACTTAAATCGGAACCTAAAACATATAACGCGAAATCGCAACATGTAATAATGCAATTTCGAGTATTTTTACTCGTTTGTTTGAGCTTGTCAACATAAATATTGTTTCGCAAACGACCCACTATATTTTATATTCTTGTGAAATAGCACTGTGGAGTTTACATGATAGATTATATTGTTATGTATTAAAGGTAAAAAGGTATTAAAGTTATATTCTTGGGGTGTTGTGTTGATCTCCCGTTTCGTGCAAATGAAGCCTGCGTTACCGAAGCACAAGCCGTGAATAGATGCAAGTTCCGACATGGAAACTCTGTTTACCTTCCGAGCAAGCAGCTCGTATCCATTTTGCTAGGTCGGTACCCTGGAGCAACATGGCTTTTGTTTGCCCAAGAAGGGTCTGCACACAGGAGGGTTTGAATGCACGACCACATGACTGTGAGATCTGCCCTCTCACCACTGCGCTGTACGACCACGATATACTGTTATGCTCTGAGTGTTACTGCATGTGTCTCATTTATGGCTGGACCGTCCGAAAAGTTGGCCTATTTTAATCTTTTCCAAAACCTGAACAATTTTTAGTTTCATGATTGCCACTCTGTATGACATGTCAACTTACTGTAAGTATAGATCTCTAGACTAACATAAACTCGTGAATTTGGCTTGTCTATGGCAGGTGCTTGGCGTATACACAAGGCGTGAAGCGGTTTAAGCAGGGCACCGTTTTCATGGTGTCAGTGGCCTGCGAACACGAGACACACCGTGTCATTTCATAATTCAAGCAATGGTCGGAAGTTTTTTCGACTCGCTAGCGTTTCAAAGTCACACAAAAGCAGTCTATTATCTCGTTAATGCGCCGAGTTCAACGTGAGCGGCATTTTTCGCAAATTTCAAATCCACGACTTATATTTATTTCTGCATTTTGAAGTTGAGTCAGCGGAGTTTCCTCAAATAACGCACAATGTGCAAAAATCCTTTGTTTCTTTTCTTCTAGCATAATAAGGCTTTATCAGATTGAGGTATTGTACATTTTGCTTTATTTGACGCGTAATATACTTTAGTCGATTACATGGGTGGGTTGCCGCAAAGAAATTAACATCAATCTTCAACTCTGAAGTGACCGATGCAGTCAAAATCAAGTTGTTTCGAGCCGCAGTAGAGTCTGTGCTTACCTATGGACTTGAAACTATACCGATAACCGCTTCGAGAGCTCTCAACGTCAACGCAGCATACCGTTCACTGCTCCGATATGCGTTTGGGGTGCATTATCCTACAATACTTTCAAACGACGAGCTCGACCGACGCTGCCAACTTCCACCGCTAACAACCATCCTCCAGCAAAAATCCACCAAAATTCCTTGCCCTAATTGGACATACTACTACAGCATCGATTCCTGTTATACCGACGCCTCTCGCAATTGCGTTTCAACATCAACCTCACGAGCGTTTTCGAAGAGGAATGGCTCAGCTCAGAACACTACCGGCAACATTCCAAGCCGATTTGGACCTTTGTGGAATATCATATAACGAAGCAAAGACCATGCCAAAGAAACAATTCAAAGCTATGATTAGCCGCTTACGCGTGTAATTGTGACGTTGACCCGTTAATGGACTATTGTTTATCGCTGTCAATAACTATTGATAGCTATTAATGATGAGTCGATTACATAGCTTTGTGTTAGCACCGCTGGAACTGTTCCATCAAATTCTCATAAAAACCGCCTGGAATTGCAGACTTTGATTTTGGTTCTCCCAAGATTTAGGCTATAAGTAATACAGATAAAGGAAGAAATGAAGGTACGGTGGATTTAAAATGTATTAAAAATAACTTTTTACAATAAACTTAATGTATTGCGAGGACTTCTCTCTGGAACTTTGAAGAGACCGAGGAAGCTAATAACACTTATTTATCCATAATATGTCGCTTTTGATCATCCAATGCAAAAAATTGCCGTTTACTATACAACATTGCGTAAATTGTGTCAAACTGAATGTGTTTGTAACCAACGAAGCGTAGACTAAACACTTCCCTTTACTCTTCAATCGCCTTCCTCAACTAGACATACCGTTCGTTACATGTTTTTCCGTAGGAAACTTTATTTGGTTCTAAAAGAAAATAAAAGAAGTTATACAATAATTTTCTGATCAGTGGTCAGAAACATTGTTTAAGCTTGCGTTGGGTAACCAGTGCTTGTCAGCTAGATGATGATGATGACTTTCTCATCAGAAAGCTATAAACGAGACAAACTGTGATACTCCTGGCACAGTTTCAATAAATACAGGTCATTACCAACAACGCAGTTTCTGGCTGCAATGCAGTATGTTACTTTATTCCAATCTAGGCTAAATTACAAAGTTTGCAAGCGCACTAGCTGGTGTTTGACGCAATTTATGTTAGCCAAGTTTACAGTTAAATACTTCTAAATAATCCATACCCTTCTACAACTCCTGCAGGGTCTAGGTTAAAAATTTCTACTGAAATTATGTGCCCCACTAACGTTTCACAGAGCAATTTTCTGAGTTAATCTTTCCTTTTGTTGGGTACTTGATCATTGTGTATATTACATATGGACTACAGAAGCAAAAATGTGGAAAATAAAATTTTTACACCTGAATTCCTGCTCCGGTATGGTTTTTGCTGCTTTGCAGGCAGGAACCGCAACCGGAGCACGATTTTTGCCGGAACCGGAATTCCCGTTACTCCCTGATATGCATACATGCAGTATAATCCAGAAATGACTATCGCACTTCGAGCTAGCGAGTGGTTCGCTTCAGATTTCAAAACTGTTTGTGCTAATAATACATTATATTTTTAGAACAAATTTATTTCGAGCGAGTAACAGTCATTTTTGGCGAGATATATACCATTACTATATATATATATAGTTTTTGTATTATGTTGCTTAACACTAATCATTATATATTTTACAGAAGTCCTGACCAAAAATAAATACAATCGAGACCGATATCGAAATTTAGTTTTTTTATGAATCTGAGATTTACTTAATTGCGCCGAAATCGACTGCGATAGAAATTTCGATCGCGCCGAAATCGACTGTGATAGAAATTTCGATCGACTATTTGGCACTTATCTTTGGTCGTGATCGTATGTTGTACATATAATTAATACCTCGCAAGCGAGGGTAAACGGAGCGACGGGCCCGCTAAGAAATGTTCCAGGCATGAAATATTAAACGCACTCAATCTTGCTAAAATCCAAAAATCGACGTTTTGTGCATGGGTCGGTCAACAGTAAAACCAGTCATAGCCCCTGAATCGACACGATATAGCAACAACCTCTCCGCCGGCAATACCATAGTATTCAGCATACTTGAAAACCTATATAAGTGTGGGGTGATTCTCATATGTCGCAATATTATGTTGGAAAGCAAAAAATTGTGTTATGTGCAACTGGGTCGACCTACGTTATTTTAACCCATAGCATCCCGGGAGTCGCCTGTCTTTTGATGAGCTGATTCCGGAAGCTGATTTCCGATCCCTTTGTCGATACCACGCCTCTATCTCGAGATATTTGTCGCGAAAGATAGATACCCAGATGGCCGAATTTCAAAAAATGTTACCCTTGCCTTGACTGTTTGAGGCTCATTTTTGACCAGGAAGACGTGGTCGGAGTTTTTAGCGTCTGATAAAAGGGCACAAATAAACTGAATTTGTGATCAAATAAAAAGCTTGTGAAGATCCATCCGGTGATGAGTTACGATCTCCACAGACTAACAAAAAAATTTTTCCGACTTGTGTCGCTAACAAAGCTATAGGTGGAAATTCCCCGCGCTCCGTTTCAACAAACACACTGTAATTGTGAAAATAAACTAAATCTTTTTATACTGTTTCCTAAGGTCGTTCAGTCTGTTTGGCCGAAAGACAGCCCAGTAACCGAGGGCAATCTTCGATCGTTGCATGACTTGAAGCAACTGTTTTCCGACCTTCGGGCGCACGAAATCAAAATCGCAATCGCAACGACAGATTCGCGTCAAAATACAACGTATTTCTTGCGAAGGCTTGGAATTTTAAATTTGGTCGACGCAGTTGCATGCGGGGACGATTACGGAATTTGCGATCATGACGGGCAGCCGAAAACAAATGTGGCGAAAGTTATTTGCAATATGTTGTGTGTTGATCCGAAAGAAACGCTGATTGTTGGCGACACCGTTGCTGACATGATAATGGGAAAAGGTTAATAAAGACATAGTATTATTGCAGTTTGTCATTGAAGTAAAAGTAAGTATCTGCAGTAGTAGTAGTGCAACTGTTTTGTAATTTTGCAAACGACTGATTAGCTTCTGCATTCTCCAGATTACCAATATTATACCTTTGTCAGGGAACTGAAAATACCTGAGCTGATTCCCTCAGTTGAACTTAGGACCATAAAATATTGTAACTGTCAGGAAAAGTCAATTGTATTAAACTTAGCGGGTGACTGTAATTACAGATATATAGTAAGGGTAAAATATTTAGCGATTTTTAGCCCCGTAGGATCATTGTATTTTTTGCCAAAATAGAGAAATTGGGCATATTTCCAGACTAACAAAAAAATTAATAGAAACTATCAGAAATTTACTTTGGATGATTTGGTAAGCGGTAGATGTACAATGGGAGGGCAACATAAACTCAGGGAACCTAGAGGAAATCGAAATACGCGGGGAGCCGTTACCACTATATCATTTGGAATAGTTAGCGTTTGTATTTCTGAAGGAACTAAATTTACCACAGTGAGTGTCGTGAAAATTTATAGCTGGCAGAACGATGTTGCAGTCTAGTCTATTGTTAGTAAATTATTGTATTTTTGTTGTTTTGCGTTTGTTTTTCTCTGTTCTCATAACTACCGTGGCTGATTGATATTTCGTACAATGTGATGTTGCGGTGAAACAAGAACTTGTTCTTTACTCGAAGGATACCAGTTTTCGTAATATATGCTGTGTTAGCCCAAACGGGTAATGGTAACTTTGTAGGTTATTCTACTTGTGTGTATTGTTGAAACGTAGCTAAGTTATGGAACACATATGTTATTATTTATATATGTTATTACATAATATGTTATTATTAACACATATTATTTGTTAAATATTGAGCAGTCCCAGGAACATTATAATTCATGACTAGATTGGTGTTTTATTTAAATTCTTTATGTACAAGATAACAGTATCTAGTTATTGTACACGTAGTTTTGAATGTTCTTTGCTGCAATGATTCTTTGTCCAAATTTCCACAGAGCCTAAAACAAATCAGCTTCGAAATCTAGATTTGAAAACTTTCTGAATGTGTCTTAAACACGAGTTCCCGCCAAAACACCGTAAAGATGCCAGTGTCACTTCAGTTTGCGAGTTATAGGTTATTTAACGTGAAATTCAAGAACTATAGTGAATTCAAGAATTTTGTGAAAAGCAATACAAGACGCTACATAATGCACAAGCTAGATGTTGCATACTTTAAAATTAAACAAAATATTTGGTAATGTCTTATTACCTTTATTCGCTTATGCACCAATGTACAATGCCTGCCAACAGTGACTGCTGCTCGCTGAAAGGTGGTGGTAGTTTTTGTTACGTAGGTTAGTTTATAATATCGTTTGGCTTTTGCGTTGTCAGCGTAGTACAGGTGGAATAGTGAATTATGAAAATTTTGTAGAAGAGTATGACATTGGGTCATACTCATGTACTTTGCCTTACCCTATGACATGGCTGTTTTTCAGTCTACCGCCTCTCTAAAATATTTCAGAGGAGTTAACTTGTAATAGCGATACCCTTCTGCAATTCTTGGACGTAAACCGCAAGCGACTACATCATCGTATAAGGCAGTGTGTAGGAGTATTATTGAATGTATTTTTCCTTTTCAGCAAAATTTTAATTTATTATGCACGTTTAGTAGTATAATTTTGAAGGTTATAGCAGTTAAGTTTAACAGTGATGAGATTTTAATGAAAAACAGTTGCCCACTCATTTTATGCCAACTGTTTTTGCAAGGTGAGAAGCAGAAATTATCTGGAGGCATTAAATCAACGAGGGCAAAAATTTAGCCGGCAAAACAGCCGCTTGTCAACAGGGTGGGGGCTGAAAAATTATCACACGAACCCACCCTTCCTCTATTTGAGAAATCTCCTTAGGAACAGGAAAAAATTATTTTTGTCGTTTTGTATCGCAACACATAAAAGATTGTGACCAACTAGGTGAGAAAATGGCAATATAACAAATTTTACTGAAAATAGTGATTTATAAATTTAAAAGGTTTCCGTCTTTTTGATTGGAGAAATACGTGGTTCTGTGTTTGCTTTTATATAGGTGTGGAAGTATACTTTGATATAGATGTGGCTTTGATATAGAAAATGGTAGTAACGTGGTTGTTAAAAATGTTTGATGTATAATAGCCAATGAATGCGAACTAGCAACAATTAGTCTGTTTTATCGCGACATTAGTTTATTATTTTGTTGCGAGAATCGCCTAAAATTTCTGCGAAATCGATAACGACTGGCTATGCGACCAAAATATCAGCAAGTATTATCCTTTATAGCAGAGTCCGGAAAGCATTATGCCGAGAAGTGCGGTGAGTGAAACGGATGCCTGCATCCCATTATAACCTCACTTGCATCAAATTAAAGCCGAATCAAATTATTTAGTTGATAAATGACATTTTTTACTGTCTAATCTAATCTGTATTTAAAATAATATAACCTATTTTACTAGTTTTGCTGTAAAGTTTACTAATCTACTCAGGCTTTCTATGTACTATAATCTATAATTTTTAGGAGCTGATTTAGGTGGTCGAGTGGGTGTGCTTACCGGACTGGGAACTACTGAACATTTAAAAGGCCATGCCGATCACGTCATTCCAAGCGTTGAACATATCTTGCCTCTCGTTTTAAATTCAGACGACTTAGCAACCGCAGCTATCAATAAACAAAATCGAAGTACAGTACGCTTGAAATCACTTAATCCCGATTTATCTTCGAACAAAGATCCTGCAGCTTACGATGGAAGCAATCGTGGCGCCAATGTAAAGCTTCTCAACCACCGAGCTTCGCCTGACAGCAAAAATTTCAATCGCACATTGTCAACAACAGCAGCGGTTAGTCCGACAAACCGTGAGCTTTTGGGCGAATTCAAACCATCACATATAATTGTCGGAGCGGGCTCGGCTGGATGTGTTCTTGCTAACCGATTGTCAGAAAATGACGGAAACCGTGTGCTTTTATTAGGTAACAGTTCGGCTGCAAACAACGTATAGCTAAAGATACTTCCGCAGCATTTTTCAGTAATTTATGAATCCATGTTTAATGCATCCTATGCGATAGACCCGCCTGAAGTATCGCACACATCCACTCGGGAGCATGCTGAAAAATTAAGCATTTATGAACAAAACTACAAATATTTTAAGGAAAACTTGAGTGACTCTGGACAAAATGAGTAAAAATATGTGGTTTCCTGCCGGAACTACTTCTCCGTAGTTGGCGGACGGACGGTTGTGGGACATCTATAGTTTAACGCGAAAGGTTTCATCACCAGCTGAGTAAAAATGTAAATGCTTTGTATACGTGATGATTTGTTATAATAATTTTTTGTCAAGTGGGAATAGTTTGCCGCTTTGTAATGACGGGGGTGGCGTTTTTTGAGAAAAAATAAAAAAAATTGGGAACGTGGAATTGCATCGAGGAAAACAAAAAATTTCTTCGGTGTGTACTGACCAAAATGCACTGAAAATGTAACGCATAATTGGATAGATCAAACTAATAGCAATATCAGTCAAAATAAGCATTGAGTGTTTCTTAGAGTTGTTAGCGCTTGCATTTTTAGTTTCATCAATGTCAAAATCCCATCCTGTAAATAATGCTTAATATTATAAAATTGTTGTACGTAAAGTTGAACTGCAGTTGCTCCTGTTTCCGGAATAAAATAGCACCAATTTATTATTCCTCTAGTTCCTCCACAACTGCGTAAAATTCCTAAAAGAATATGCTGTGGTTGAATATCTCTTTTCCGAATTAAAATCAATCTAGTTAACTTATTATTTTCGCGCTCAACTTCGTTATTGTGCGAAAAAATCTTTTAAATGCGTATGTCATGGGTTAGGGATTATTATGTTACTGGCATTATTTGCAAATAAAAAATTAACTAGCCGATCTTTGTTATTTTGGTATTATAAAATAGCTTCCGAAACAAGCGTGCCAAAAATAATTTCGAACAAATATTTAAACTATTTGAAACGAACAGCACTATTTTATGGCTAGTACTGTACGTTTTAATGAGCGAAACTTGGAACAGTAACAAAATAGTTTTTCATACTCCGAGTGCGAACCGAGCGTAGTGTTGTATTAATGCAAGGGAGCAATAACAAAATAGTTTTCATAGTCTGAGCGCAGTCAGAGAAACGAACATAATGTTCCATTAATGCAAGGAGGCAATAACGAAATAGTTTTAATACTCTGAGCGGAGTCAGGGAAACGAGCACAGTGTTGCATTAATGCAAGGGAACAATAACAAAATATGTAGTTTTCATACTTTGACCGGAGTTAGCGAAACGAATGTAGTGTTGCATTAATGAAAAGGAGCAATAACAAAACAGTTTTCATACTCTGAGCGGAGTCATGGAAACGAGCGTAGTGTTGCATTAATGCAAGGCAGCAATAACAAAATAGTTTTCATACTCTGAGCGCAGTCAGCGAAACGAACGTAGTGTTGCATTAATGCAAGGGAGTAATTTACAAAACAGTTTTAATACTCTGAGCGGAGTCAGGGAAATGAGCATAGTGTTGCATTAATGCAAAGGAACAATAACAAAATAGTTTTCATACTTTGACCGGAGTTAGCGAAATGAACGTAGTAATACATTAATGCAAGGGAGCGATAACAAAATACAGTACTCATCAGAAATGAGTGCTGTTCGCTCGATAACTTCAAAATTTTGTTCGAGACATGTTCGAAATTTTAGCGCACTTTTTGAAATTTGTTCAAAAGCTATTCTGAAAGTGTAAATAAATTTTGTTCAATGTTCGTTCGAAATGTGACACTCATTTCTGTCTAGTACTGTAGTTTTCATACTTTGAGCGGGGTTAGTGAAACGAACGTGGTGTTACATTAACGCAAGGGAACAATAACAAAATAGTTTTCATACTTTGAGCGGAGTTAGCGAAACTAACGTTGTGTTGCATTAATACAAGGGAGCTTAGTGTTGCACTAATGAAAGGGAACAATAACAAAATAGTTTTCATACTTTGAGCGGAGTCAGCGAAACGAGCATAGTGTTGCACTAGTGCAAGGGAACAATAACAAAATAGTTTTCATACTTTGAGCGGAGTTAGCGAAACTAACGTTGCGTCGCCGCCTTGCATTAATGCAACACTACGCTCGTTTCCATGACTCCGCTCAGAGTATGAAAACTGTTTTGTTATTGCTCCTTTTCTTCATTAATGAAACAGGCATTTTTGTTTCGCTAACTCCGGTCAAAGTATGAAAACTACATATTTTGTTATTGTTCCCTTGGATTAATGCAACACTGTGCTCGTTTTCCTGATTCTAGAAAAAGTATTAAAACTATTTCGTTATTGCCTCCTTGCATTAATAGGAACATTATGTTCGTTTCTCTGACTGCGCTCAGACTATGAAAACTATTTTTTACGATTGCTCCTCTTAGCATTAATACAACACTACGCTCGGTTCGCACTCGGAATAATGAAAAACTATTTTGTTACTGTTCCAAAAGTTTCGCTCATTAAAACGTACAGTACTAGCCATAAAATAGTGCTGTTCTGTTTCAAAATAGTTTAAAATATTCGTTTGAAATTATTTTTGTCACGCTTGTTTCGGAAGCTATTTTATAATACCAAAATAACAAAGATCCGGCTAGTTAATTTTTTATATCTGCAAATAAT
>JASANE010020190.1:0-56120 GCA_030248225.1 Trileptium ribeirensis | reverse complement strand
TGTAATATACATTTTCTGTTTGGCACTGCCCGGTTATAATACTCAACGTGCTGGCATTGGTGGATTTTCACCAGGACGTTCACCAGCCAAATATATCCTCTTTTGGGCCAAAGGTGTGTAATGTACATTTTATGTTTGTCGCTGCCCGGTTATAATACTCAACGTGCTGGAATTAAGTGCATTTGTCACAGGACGTTCACCAGCCAAATATATGCACTTTTAAACGTGTGTAATATACATTTTCTTTTTGTCACTGCCCCATTATAATACTCAACGTACTGGCATAGATAGATTTGTCACAGGACGTTCACCAGCCAAATATATCCACTTTTAAAGGTGTGTAAGGTGTACATTTTCTGTTTGTCGCTGCCCGGTTATAATATTGAAACATGCTGGAGATAGTGCATTTGTCACAGGACGTTCGCCAGCCAAATATATGCGACTTTTAAACGTGTGTAATATATCATTTTCTGTTTGTCACTGCCCGGTTATAATGACTCAACGTGCTGGCATTGGTGGATTTGTCACAGGACGTTCACCAGCCAGACCCCTCTTCACTTTTAAACTAGTGCAATGAAAATTTTACCTGTTTGTCACTACAAGATTATAATACTCAACGTGCTGGCATTGTTGGATTTGTCATCAGAACTCGCACGCAGCGGGGATTCCTCTACTTTGGGACGCGTGTAATGAAAATTTTCTGTTTGGCGCTGCCCGGTTATAATACTCAACGTGCTGGAATTAGTGCATTTGTCACAGGACGTTCACCAGCCAAATATATGCACTTTTAAACGTGTGTAATATACATTTTCTTTTTGTCACTGCTCGATTATAATACTCAACGTGCTGGCATTGGTGGATTTGTCACAGGACGTTCACCAGCCAAATATATCCACTTTTAAAGGTGTGTAATGTACATTTTCTGTTTGTCACTGCCCGGTTATAACACTCAACGTGCTGGAATTGGCGGATTTTTCACAGGACTTTGACCAGCCAAACTCCTCCACTTTGAACCGCTTGTAATGTAAATTTTCTGTTTGTCGCTGCCCGATTATAATACTCAACGTGCTGGAATTGGCGGATTTGTCACAGGACTTTTACAAGCCAAATATATCCACTTTGAAACGCGTGCAATGAACATTTTCTGTTTGTCGCTGCCCGATTATAATATTCAATGTGCTGGCATTGTTGGATTTGTCATAGAACTTACACCAGCCAAACTCCTCCACTTTGGGACGCGTGTAATGAAAATTTTCTGTTTGGCGCTGCCCGGTTATAATACTCAATGTGCTGGAATTAGTGCATTTGTGAAATGAATTTCACCAACCAAACACCTCCACTTTTAAACGCGTGCAATGATAATTTTGCATTTTTTCGCTGCCCGGTTATAATCTTTAACACGCTGGTAGTTGTGGATTTTCACAGAACGTTCACCAGCCAAATATATCCAATTTGAAACGCGTTTAATGAAAATATTCTGTTTATCGCTGCCCGGTTGTAATACTCAACGTGCTGGAATTGGTGGATTTGTTACAGGACGTTCACCAGCCAAATATATCTGCTTTTACACGCGTGTAATGAAAATTTTCTGTTTGGCGCTGCCCGGTTATAATACTCAACGTGCTGGAATTAGTGCATTTGTCACATGAATTTCACCAACCAAACACCTCCACTTTTAAACGCGTGCAATGATCACCAACCAATAACGCCTTCACTTAAACGCATTAAATAATATTCATTTTCGCTGCCGGGTTCTAATATTTAACACGCTGGTAGTTGTTGGACTTTTTCACTCCAGCCAAATATATCCAATTTAAAGCGTGTATAAGAATATTTTGTTTTTCGCTCCGCCAGATTTTCTTAACATGCTGGATGGAGTGGATGTTCTTACGGACGTTCACCAGCCAAATATAACCACTTTTATACGTGTGTAATGTACATTTTCTGTTTGTCGCTGCCCGATTATAATACTCAACGTGCTGGAATTGGTAGATTTGTCACAGGACGTTCACCAGCCAAATATATGCACTTTTAAACGTGTGTAATATACATTTTCTGTTTGTCACTGCCCGGTTATAATACTCAACGTGCTGGCATTGGTGGATTTGTCACAGGACGTTCACCAGCCAAATATATCTACTTTTAAAGGTGCGTAATGTACATTTTCTGTTTGTCGCTGCCCCATTATAATACTCAACTTGCTGGAATTGGTAGAGATTTGTGCAATTCAGCAGGACGTTCATCACCAGCCAAATATATGCACTTTTAAACGTGTGTAATATACATTTTCTGTTTGTCACTGCCCGGTTATAATACTCAACGTGCTGGCATTGGTGGATTTGTCACAGGACGTTCACCAGCCAAATATAGCCACTTTTAAAGGTGTGTAATGTACATTTTCTGTTTGTCACTGCCCGGTTATAATACTCAACGTGCTGGAATTGGCGGATTTTTCACAGGACGTTCACCAGCCAAATATAGCCACTTTTAAAGGTGTGTAATGTACATTTTCTGTTTGTCACTGCCCGGTTATAATACTCAACGTGCTGGCATTGGGGGATTTGTCACAGGACGTTCACCAGCCAAATATATCCACTTTTAAAGGTGTGTAATGTACATTTTCTGTTTGTCGCTGCCCGATTATAATACTCAACTTGCTGGAATTGGTAGATTTGTCACAGGACGTTCACCAGCCAAATATATGCACTTTTAAACGTGTGTAATATACATTTTCTGTTTGTCACTGCCCGGTTATAATACTCAACGTGCTGGCATTGGTGGATTTGTCACAGGACGTTCACCAGCCAAATATAGCCACTTTTAAAGGTGTGTAATGTACATTTTCTGTTTGTCGCTGCCCGGTTATAATACTCAACGTGCTCGAATTGGCGGATTTGTCACAGGACTTTTACAAGCCAAATATATCCACTTTGAAACGCTTGCAATGAACATTTTCTGTCTATCGCTGCCCGATTATAATACTCATCGTGCTGAAATTGGTACATTTGTCACATGAATTTCACCAACCAAACACCTCCACTTTTAAACGCGTGCAATGAAAATTTTCTGTTTGTCGCTGCCCGATTATAATATTCAACGTGCTGGCATTGTTGGATTTGTCATAGAACTTACACCAGCCAAACTTCTCTACTTTGGGACGCGTGTAATGAAAATTTTCTGTTTGGCGCTGCCCGGTTATAATACTCAACGTGCTGGAATTAGTGCATTTGTCACAGGACGTTCACCAGCCAAATATATGCACTTTTAAACGCGTGTAATATACATTTTCTGTTTGTCACTGCCCGGTTATAATACTCAACGTGCTGGCATTGGTGGATTTGTCACAGGACGTTCACCAGCCAAACTCCTCCACTTTTAAACGCGTGCAAAGAAAATTTTCTGTTTCTCGCTGCCCGATTATAATATTCAACGTGCTGGCATTGTTGGATTTGTCATAGAACTTACACCAGCCAAACTCCTCTACTTTGGGACGCGTGTAATGGGGGGGTGGGGATTTGTCACAGAACGTTCACCAGCCAAATATATCCAATTTGAAACGCGTTTAATGAAAATATTCTGTTTATCGCTGCCCGGTTGTAATACTCAACGTGATGGAATTGGTGGATTTGTTACAGGACGTTCACCAGCCAAAAATATCTGCTTTTATACGCGTGTAATGAAAATTTTCTGTTTGGCGCTGCCCGGTTATAATACTCAACGTGCTGGAATTAGTGCATTTGTCACAGGACGTTCACCAGCCAAATATATGCACTTTTAAACGCCGCGGCGCCTTCTTTCTGTGTAATATACATTTTCTGTTTGTCACTGCCCGGTTATAATACTCAACGTGCTGGCATTGGTGGATTTGTCACAGGACGTTCACCAGCCAAATATATCCACTTTTAAAGGTGTGTAATGTACATTTTCTGTTTGTCACTGCCCGGTTATAATACTCAACGTGCTGGAATTGGCGGATTTTTCACAGGACTTTCACCAGCCAAACTCCTCCACTTTGAACCGCATGTAATGTAAATTTTCTGTTTGTCGCTGCCCGGTTATAATACTCAACGTGCTGGAATTGGCGGATTTGTCACAGGACTTTTACAAGCCAAATATATCCACTTTGAAACGCTTGTAATGAACATTTTCTGTCTATCGCTGCCCGATTATAATACTCATCGTGCTGAAATTGGTACATTTGTCACATGAATTTCACCAACCAAACACCTCCACTTTTAAACGCGTGCAATGAAAATTTTCTGTTTGTCGCTGCCCGATTATAATATTCAACGTGCTGGCATTGTTGGATTTGTCATAGAACTTACACCAGCCAAACTCCTCCACTTTGGGACGCGTGTAATGAAAATTTTCTGTTTGGCGCTGCCCGGTTATAATACTCAACGTGCTGGAATTAGTGCATTTGTCACATGAATTTCACCAACCAAACACCTCCACTTTTAAACGCGTGCAATGATAATTTTGCATTTTTTCGCTGCCCGGTTATAATATTTAACACGCTGGTAGTTGTGGATTTTCACAGAACGTTCACCAGCCAAATATATCCAATTTGAAACGCGTTTAATGAAAATATTCTGTTTATCGCTGCCCGGTTGTAATACTCAACGTGCTGGAATTGGTGGATTTGTTACAGGACGTTCACCAGCCAAATATATCTGCTTTTACACGCGTGTAATGAAAATTTTCTGTTTGTCGCTGCCCGATTATAATACTCAACGTGCTGGAATTGGTAGATTTGTCACAGGACGTTCACCAGCCAAATATATGCACTTTTAAACGTGTGTAATATACATTTTCTGTTTGTCACTGCCCGGTTATAATACTCAACGTGCTGGAATTGGTAGATGTGTCACAGGACGTTCACCAGCCAAATATATCCATTTTTAAAGGTGTGTAATGTACATTTTCTGTTTGTCACTGCCCTGTTATAATACTCAACGTGCTGGCATTGATGGATTTTTCACAGGACTTTCACCAGCCAAACTCCTCCACTTTGAAGCGCGTGTAATGAAAATATTCTGTTTATCGCTGCCCGGTTATAATACTCAACGTGCTGGAATTGGTAGATTTGTCACAGGACGTTCACCAGCCAAATATATGCACTTTTAAAGGTGTGTAATGTACATTTTCTGTTTGTCGCTGCCGGGTATAATATTCATCGTGCTGGCGTGGTGGATTTGTCACAGGACTTTCACCAGCCAAATATATCCACTTTTACAAGGGTGTAATGCATATTTGTTTGTCGCTGCCCGATTATATCTCACTTGCTGGAATTGGTATTTTGTCACAGGACGTTTATGAGCGCTGGCGGTTTGGGGGGGTTTGTCGCGTTCCGCAATATTCTTTTATCGTGATTTTCTCACTTTGAAATGCGTGTAATGAAAATTTTCTATGTTTGTCGATGTCCGGTTATAATATTCAACGTGCTGGCGTTGGTGGATTTGTCACAGGACTTTCACTAGCCAAAAACCTCTGCTTTAAAATGCGTGTAATGAAAATGTTTTATGTTTGTTGCTGCCCTGTTATAATATTCAACGTACTGGCATTGGTGGATTTGTCACGGGACTTTCACCAGTCAAACTCTTCCACTTATAAACGCATGTAATGTAAATTTTTTTAAATTTTCTGTTTGTCGCTGCCCGGTCATAATATTCAACGCGCTGGCATTGTTGGATTTGTCACAGAACTTACACCAGTCAAGCTCCTCCACTTTGGACTGCGTGTAATAAAAATTTTCTGTTTGTCGCTGCTCGGTTATAATATTCAACGTACTGGAATTGGTGGATTGTTCACAGGACTTTCACCAGCCAAAAACCTCTACTTTGAAGCGCGTGTAATGAAAATTTTCTGTCTGGCTCGACGTGCTGGTGTTGGTGGATTTGTCACAGGACTTTCACCAGCCAAAAACCTCCACTTTGAAACGCGTGCAATTAAAATTTTTTTATGTTTGTCGCTGCCCGGTTATAATACTCAACGTGCTGGAATTGGTGGATTTATCACAGTACTTTCACCACCCAAACTCCTTCACTTTGAAACGCGTGTAATGAAAATTTCTGTTTGTCGCTGCCGGTTATAATATTCAACGTGCTGACGTTGGTGGATTTGTCACAGGACTTTCACCAGCCAAAAACCCCCACTTTGAAATGCGTGCAATGAAAATGTTTTATGTTTGTCGCTGCCCGGTTGTAATACTCAACGTGCTGGAATTGGTGGATTTGTCACAGGACTTTCACCACCCAAACTCTTCCACTTTGAAACGCGTGTAATGAAAATTTCTGTTTGTCGCTGCCTCACCAGTCAAACTCCTCCACTTTGAAACGCATGTGATTTAAATTTTCTGTTTGTCGCTGCCCGGTTATAATATTAAACGTGCTAGCATTGGTGGATTTTTTCATAGGACTTTTACCAGCCGTACTCCTCCACTTTGAAGCGCGTGTAATGAAAATTTTCTGTTTGGCGCTGCCCGGTTATAATACTTGACGTGCTGGAATTGGTAGATTTGTCACATGACTCAGCAGGCAAACACTTCCACCTTGAAACGCGTGCAATCAAAATTTTCTATGCTTGTCGCTGTCCGGTTATAATAGTCAACGTTCTGGCATTGGTGGATTGTTCACAGGACTTTCACCAGCCAAACACCCACTTTGAAACGCATGTAATGTAAATTTTCTGTTTGTCGCTGCCCGGTTATAATACTCAACGTGCTGGCATTGGTGGTTTCACCCTCCTTTTCGCGTGCTGATATTTTGCATTTTTTCGCTGCCCGGTTATATATGTAGCCGCTAGTTGTATTTTCGCGGACCTTCCAGCATGTATGCAATTGGACTGCATTATGGAAATTTGTTGCTTGCTCGCTTATTAATTTAATCTAAATATGATTTGTTCGACGTTCGCCGATTGTTTGTTGTTTACCGCATGTAATTGAACTGTGGCGCTACCGTAATATCTTCAACTGCTGGATGGATTTGTCACAGGACTTTCAACAGCAAAATATATCAACTTTGATACGCGTGCAATGAAAATTTTCGCGGAAAATGGGGTGTGGGCCCCGCCCTCCCCCTTGGGCGCGTGATGATTTTCTGTGCGCGCGAAGGCGGATCGGACGGAAGCGCCAAATATAGCCTTTAACGTGTGAATATAATTTGTTTGTCGCTGCCCGGTTATAATACTCAGCGGGCTGAAATTAGTGGATTGGTCACAGGACTTTCACCAGCCAAACACATCCACTTTGAAAAGCGTGCAATGCAAATTTTCCGTTTGTAGCACGTTACAATACTCGACGTGCTGGAATCGACGGATTTGTCACAAGGCATTCACCAGCCAAATATATTCACTTTGAAAAGCGTGTAATGAAAATTTTCTGTCCGTCGCCGCCCGGTTATTATACTCAACGTGCTGGTTTCACCAACGCCTCCTTTTAACGCGTTGAAATTTCTGTTTGTGCTGCGATTTGTGTGTTATCGCATTGTTGGATTTGTCACAGAACTTACACCAGTCAAGCTCCTCCACTTTGGACTGCGTGTAATAAAAGGTATACAAAATGTGAATATTTGTAATGAATTTAAAAAACTACTTTTAGCGTGCAATGATAATTTTATTTTTGCTGCCGGTTATAATATTTAACGCTGGTAGTTGTGGATTTTTACAGAACGTTTCAGCCAAATATATCCAATTTGAAACGCGTTTAATGAAAATATTCTGTTTATCGCTGCCCGGTTGTAATACTCAACGTGCTGGAATTGGTGGATTTTTTTACAGGACGTTCACCATCCAAACTCCTCCACTTTTAAACGCGTGCAATCAAAATTTTCTGTTTGTCGCTGCCCGATTATAATATTCAACGTGCTGGCATTGTTGGATTTTTCATAGGACTTTTACCAGCCGTATTCCTCCACTTTGAAGCGCATGTAATGAAAGGGAATGGATTTGTGGGTTCGAAAAATCCTTAAATTTTCTGTTTGGCACTGCCCGGTTATAATACTTGACGTGCTGGAATTGGTAGATTTGTCACATGACTTCAGCAGCCAAACACCTCCACCTTGAAACGCGTGCAATCAAAATTTTCTATGCTTGTCACTATCCGGTTATAATAGTCAATGTTCTGGTATTGGTGGATTGTTCACAGGACTTTCACCAGCCGAACTCTTCCACTTATAAACGCATGTAATGTAAATTTTCTGTTTGTCGCTGCCCGGTTATAGTACTCAGTGACGTGCTGGAATTGGTGGATTTGTCACAGAACTTACAAAAGCCAAACTCCTTCTCTTTGAAGCGGGTGTAATTAAATTGATATGTTTGGCGCTACCCGGGTATAATACTCAACGTGCTGGAATTGATAGCTTTGTCACAGGACTTTCAGCAGCCAAACACCCACTTTGAAACGCGTGTAATGTAAATTTTCTGTTTGTCGCTGCTCTGTTATAATATTCAACGTGCTAGCATTGGTGGATTTATTACCAGCCAAATATATCCACTTTTAAAGGTGTGTAATGTACATTTTCTGTTTGTCACTGTCCGGTTATAATATCAACGTGCTGGAATTGGCGGATTTTTCACAGTATTTTCACCAGCTAAACTCCTCCTGGTTGTTGTTTGTGGGGTTTTCTCCTGCTGAATGGCGGATTTGTCACAGGACTTTTACAAGCCAAATATATCCACTGAAACGCTGCAAGAACTTTTCTGTCTATCGCTGCCCGATTAAATACTCTCGGCGAAAGGACATTTGTCACATGAATTTCCCCCACACTCCCTTAAGCGCGTGTACTGAAAATTTTCTGTTTGTCGCTGTCCGGTTATATTATTCAACGCGCTGGCATTGGTGTATTTGTCATACGACTTTCACCAGCCAAATATGTCCACTTTGAAACGCCTGTAATGAAAATTTTCTGTCTGTCGCTGTCTGGTTATATTATTCAACGCGCTGGCATTGGTGTATTTGTCACAGGACTTTCACCAGCCAAATTTCTCTACTTTGAAACGCGTGTAATGAAAATTTTATGTTTGTCGTTGCCCGGTTATTATATTCAACGTGCTGGCATTGGTGGATTTGTCACAGGACTTTTACAAGCCAAATATATCCACGTTGAAACGCCTGTAATGAAAATTTTCTGTCTGTCGCTGTCCGGTTATATTATTTAACGCGCTGGCATTGGTGTATTTGTCACAGGACTTTCACCAGGCAAATTTCTCTACTTTGAAACGCGTGTAATGAAAATTTTCTGTTTGTCGCTGCCCGGTTATAATATTCAACGTGCTGGCATTGGTGGATTTGTCACAGGACTTTCACCAGCCAAACACCTTCGCTTTGAAACGCGTGCAACGAAA
Source organism: Trileptium ribeirensis (assembly GCA_030248225.1). Taxonomy (NCBI): domain Eukaryota; kingdom Metazoa; phylum Nematoda; class Enoplea; order Enoplida; family Thoracostomopsidae; genus Trileptium; species Trileptium ribeirensis. The sequence continues at coordinate 46,778 of JASANE010020190.1, read as the reverse complement.
ATTTTCTATGTTTGTCGCTGCCCGGTTATAGTATTCAACGTACTGACATTGATATATTTGTCACAGGACTCACCAGCCAAACACCTATATTTTGAAACGCGTGCAATGAAAGTTTTCTGTATGTCGCTACCCGGTTATAATATTCAACGTGCTGGCATTGGTGAATTTGTCACAGGACTTTCACCAGCCAAACACCTCTATTTTGAAACGCGTGCAATGAAAATTTTCTGTATGTCGCTGCCCGGTTATAATATTCAACGTGCTGGCATTGGTGGATTTGTCACAGGACTTTCACCAGCTAAACACCTTCGCTTTGAAACGCGTGCAACGAAAATTTTCTATGTTTGTCGCTGCCCGGTTATAGTATTCAACGTACTGACATTGATATATTTGTCACAGGACTTTCACCAGCCAAACACCTCTATTTTGAAACGCGTGCAATGAAAGTTTTCTGTATGTCGCTACCCGGTTATAATATTCAACGTGCTGGCATTGGTGAATTTGTCACAGGACTTTCACCAGCCAAACACCTCTATTTTGAAACGCGTGCAATGAAAATTTTCTGTATGTCGCTGCCCGGTTATAATATTCAACGTACTGGCATTGGTGGTTTCTTTCCCGGGTAATCTGACTGAATCCGATGTTGTACTGTGAATTTATCATGCGAAAGTTAGCTAATGTACGATGATTGAACTTATCGTGTACTTTATAACCGTTTGGAACATAGTTTGCAGTAGAAATGTGCGACGCCTGCTTCTTAGAAGGCAAAATTCTACTCTATTCTATCAATACTGCGGTCAAAGTTTTGGTCCGCATCTAGATAGTATTATCCTTGAAATACTTTAATTGCTAGCTGCCGGGCGACAGCAGAACTCGAAACATTATATGAAGGCTGTTTCAGCTCACTTAGTACAGCAAGATTATGTGAACTGTAGCGGCAAAAACTGAATGATGTCAGCACAACATTGGTTTCCATAGAATTATATAATTATGTTGAAAACTCTAATTTAATTAGCATATTAATTTAATTTGAGTTCGCATAACAACTCGTTTTTTTACAAATGAAGTCAGATTTAAATGGGGCATCTAAATTCCAACCTGTCGGAATTCAATATCGTGGCTATAATATCCTCAATTCTAATAGTGTCATTACAAATTTTAGTGAATTTTAATTCATTCGTTGTAAAACGAATGAATTTAATTTCGGTTTGGATTTTGCAATATCTGTGCACACATTTTGTTACGGTTCCCTCATAATATATAGTACAAGATAATCAACTTCTACATATCAACATCAAAAGTATCAATATTGTGTGTTAATATTAATATGGAGACAATGCTTTCTTTAAAATGCTAAATGTCTTTTACTGGTATGCTTTTAACCATTAATTGCAACACTAGTTTAAGCAAGTGTCCACAATTGTTTCTTGAGAAGCCATCATGAACTCATGATTGTAGCACAGCAACTACAATGGCAATATTAACTGAAATAAAACTAGCTGCTGTGTGTCAGTTTTTGAAAAGACTGACTTACTTTAGCCAAAATTTTCCCTTTGGGATTAAGCAATGTTGTTGTAACAAACAGCAATAATAATAATAATAATAGTAATGATTTTGTGGCTGTTGTCGTTGCTGTCTGACTGGTGGTAAGCAATTGCATGACAAACATAATGTTCTTTAGCCCAAACTGTTCTTGACGGTATTTCATGAGAACAGAATATGTCTTTTGGCTTTCGTTTCATAAACCAGTGTCAGGCCTTTTTATTGACACAATCCTAGTGTTGTAGTTTTAGTTCTATCTTTAGTTGACAAGCAAAGTTGATTAGGTCATTGAGTATTACTATTATTATTACTGTTATTATCGACTTTAAAATTGTTGATTATAGCGTTTAACAGTTCGGCTGTGCTTGGACAACAGCGGGTTTTGCTATTTCCCTAAACCAAATGTATGGCAGCTGTTATATGTATTGTTTTCGGTTTATACTGATTAAAAAGTAGCGAGGCTAGGCTTAGCTATATCGACGACGGTTCTGAACAATTTAAGTGTGGCCACGTCCTTAAAAATTTGTATGTTGATAAAAATTTCCACTTGTGACTACGGCCCTAAGAAATACGCTTTATTATATGAAGATACAAAACAGTTATTCAACAACAACCTCATACAAGAATATTGAGACAGTATAGATATATCCTGATCACTGAATCAGCATGCTTTTTGCTTTAAATATACATCATTGACAGTCAAACTAAATCTTTCCGAGTATTGTGTTTTATCCGGCTTGTTATTCTTAAAATATAATTTTTACTAGTTTCGAGGAAAAGTTAGTGAAACATTCACTCAGTTTTTCACTAAAGTCAAACTAAAGCATTTGATGCCATATGGTATTTCAATTTATTGCAGCTATCATCTTAAAACCATCGCTAGCGATTAACTGTAGGTGGCTAAAAATCAATACAGACAAACGTAAGAAACTTTACTCATTACAGGTAGTCATGAAAGATTTTAATGTAATCATTTACAGATAGCCCTAAAAAGGTTATATCACGGAAAACTGTAAAATAGTTTAGCTTTTAATATATTGTTACTAAAGACTAAATTATGTTTCCGATGTCATCGTTCATCATATGACAATCCAAACCCTACTTAAGATATTTCTTCGCTAATGAAACACTGTTATAGACAGCGGTTCCTAAGCTACCCAGAAGAAACAAACATTTTATAGATTCAGCTACGAAAATTTTTGAAGCCCTTTCGGTGTGTTGGTACAAATACTTATGTTTATTCGATAAAATTGTCACTTCTATGTATATAACCATCTCCACTTCTTTTGCAGCAAAGAAAAGCTGTCCCACAATATGTGTTCACTGCTTAGAAAAACTGCTACAGTAACTATACTATAGTTTGACAAGATGAGGCAAGTGGAAAACAGTGCCAAACTGGTGTTTTCTACAATTTCTTCTAGCTTGGAAAAGGCGATATTAAAGTTATAGTGAAAAGTTTGATGCCATTCATCTCAAGGCAGCGAGTAGGTTCGTGCTTGGGCTTTCGCAAAGTGTTGCTGGCTCGTTAAAAGCATGAACCGATTCAACGGATTTTTGCACCATTCGACTAAGCTCGTCAATTCAGTTCGCCCAAAAATCGAAAAATGCGTATGTCGATGAAATGGAAATTTTCCGAATTGCCTCGCGAGCGAAGAGGAATGCTATCAAAATCACTGCTGTATCTTTAAAATGACAAATTACTGGCTAAGAGTTTTAGACCCGCGCCAACACTTTATAAAGCTTCTGCCAAAAGTTATCACAAACTAATGATGAACACCGATAGTATATTGTTCACAAAATGAACCCACATCTAGAAAATGATTTGCAATAAAAAGAACTATCGTAGGTACCAGCGTCGAAACAGCGCCGCAACCTCCCTCATCTTTAACTGACGAGATCGAAACTTAAATAGCAGATACAAAATAAAATAATTGCAAATAACCTGGCTCCCTCCACTTTTGTTTTCCGGACCTCTCCACTTTTCCGTTTTTCTTGGCATATGGCAGACTAATGGCCACAAAACCATTATCGAATGACTAATCTCGTTTTATAGGCATAAGTCTTGTCACAATTTTTCTTCGTAAGGTAAAGCTTAATATTGATATTTCGTGCATTATTGAATTTCAAAACACCTTTTTAAAATTGAAATTAATAATTCAACATTAATGTATAATATAAACTAGTTGGCACCACTGTTCCGACGTCTTTCTAAATTGTAACACCCGTTAGTCTTCTGGGTTTCAAAACAGTCATGGGATTCGACAACATAACTCGCAACTGTAACATAATGGTTTACTTATCAGTGATCGGCGTGAGCGTGAATCAACAATCGCTATTTCTACATGTAGTGGCCCGCTAAAATTATGCAAAAAGGAAAAATATAAATACATATGTATATATGTATTAGCTGCAGGCATGGCTTGCCTTTTATCGATAGACTTGTATGCGCAGTTTTGACGAGTTCAAACGAGAGCTATAGCAAAGAGTTTGAGCTGGTAAACTGTGCAAACGTGCATACAAATATTTGAATGCACGGCTAGCCGTGTGACAACTAGCTTGTGAAATAGTTGTAGAAGTACTACATTATATGTACCATGTTACAAGCACACATATATTTTACATATTATATATTAACTTATATACATTATATATTACATATAATATATTATTATCCATATATATATATACATACATATATATATATATGTGTGTATAATATATATATTTATGTATATATACTATATAAAAAAATATATATATTAATAAAAAAAATATATATTATATAAAAATATATATATTATATATTTTTAACGGTATATACTGTTAATCATAAGTACTGAATGTTAAGGAATACATTTCTAACTATTAAGGACTAAATTTTTAAGAACCATACAATGGAATATATTTCTTAATATTACAAAAATTCCCTTAATATTAAAGAAAACTTTCCCTGATATTAAGAGAAAATTCCTTTGCTTCTGCAGTCCGAAATTTTTAGTACTGCGTATTAAGAATTATATTTCTTAATGTTAAGAAATATAGTGCTTCATATTAAAGAATATATTCGTCAATATTAAAAAACATAGTGCTTTGTATAATATTGGTTTCATTGCGGCGCAATTCATTTATAATTTTTATGATGTTCTCAAAAGAATTTATATATATATATATATTATATTTGCGAAAATTATATATATGACAAATTATTCGAGAGATATCAGTTCCTACACTTTTTAAAATTCTGTACTATAATTGCATATTTCCCTATTTGCTAAAAAGGTGAAATATCAAACATACGGCAAATAAAACACTTTTGAGAACGTAGATTTAAAATAGATCATTTGGAAAACAGCAAAAACGATATGCATTCTCGTTGCATTGGCTAATTGGCTATGCTAAGTGCTTCATAGCGTGTTTTTCCAACATATAGCAGTGGGTTGAATATTCATAATCCTTAATCGCATTTAATGATTTACATGTTTGGTGGGTATTGAACAATGTTACGCACCATTAAGTACCATTGTACCCTCCAAATGGTACAATATGATCGTTGTTTGGCGCATTCTTCAGTTTCCTTGAACGAATCGACCATGAGAGAGGGCCATGACGCCTCGCTTTGTCTCGATGCCCAATTGAGATTGAAACAAATAACAATTAATTATTCGGAGGAGTCAGTAGAATCTGCGTTTGAACGACGACAAGAGGGTGCATTAATTGCTGTCGCTGGGAAGAAGTTCCAAAGCTGTAGTGTTCTTTGGATAAAAAAGAACCTCCTGAAGTATAGTCGAGGAATATCAACAGTTTCCAACTTGAGGTTGTGTCTCGGGTTCCAGCAAATGCGGGGCAAATAATTTGGAAATGTCCATTGATCTACGCATTTAATAGCAAAATTTAGGTATTCCAACAGCTGGCTAGTCGTTGAGGGCATCATACGAAACCCATGCTGAGTGTCGTAGAAAAGGTTATACTCAGCAACGTATTCCCCTACTTTGTCTTTCAGTGTAGACTCAAGCACTTTGCTAACTGACGCAGTCAGGCTTTATCGGGCGATAGTTGCCACATACATTACGGTCTCCAAAGCCCTTATATATCGGCACTACCTTAGCATCGCGCCACTGCGCAGCGAATGAACCGGTTTCGAGCGACATCGCAACTGCGGCGTTCGCGTTATAATGTCCCCGCTGTTTGGAACTTTTGCCCCCTGTAGTGGCGACCCCGCCGTATAAACAGTCACGGTGACACCCATACTGTAAATCAATTGCCGAGGGTGTACGACACACCCATAGCTACTGCATTTTTCTTTACAGTGTCGTACACACCCTTAGCTACCAATTTGGCGCGAACTAACTGTAACAGACACTATCTCTAGATAATGCGGTTTATTAGTCAACTGAGCTGTGTAGTTTTCTTAAATACCCGATATTTGTATCTAGGTCATATGAAAGCTGATGAAATAATGCCGCACACTGTCGATGCAACTGCAAGCAAACACCGTGTGCTTGATAGTTTCGAGAAGTGGTAATACGCGTAACTAGCTACATTTGAAAAAATTTATTGAAAACATGGGGGTGTCTAAGACACCCTGTTGACAACAGTGTGCCTGACACTGTGTGGTGCACATAGGTTCCAAACGTTGGGAACATTATAACGTGAACGCCGCATTAAGTAGGATTGTAGTGAAAATCACTTCAGTAAAATTGGTTAATCCATTTCACGCATACTCTTATTGCAAATACTATTATAAAGCTTATATAACGTAAAATAACCAAAAAGATGATTTATCAGTAGAAATAAGATGAAGTGTAAATTTATGAATTCGTTCTACCCCAACATCGCTAGAACGCATCAAGAGAAACATTTTGTATCATAGGCAAAACCGATCCGACCATCCGTTGCTGAGTCATGACGACTAAAATCTATTACAACAGCAAAAATGATGGAGGAGGCCCTTGTATGCCCCATCATTCCAACGTACCTGAATGAGTCGTGTGGTTTTATAAATACAAGCACGCTGATATTACTGCTGGAAATCTTGTTATAATAATATAGTTATTATAAAAACGGTTCTCTGTTCCAAACTTGTTATATCTCCTGAAACATAGTGCTCAGCTTGCTGAGCTGGCTTGGGGGTTGGGTGGGCTGAAATGGTTAACGTGCTTGTAAATCCACGTCTACAAAGCGTATAACAATAGTTTCAAACATTTTTTACTACAAAATCGATCCATGATCTGTGAGTATCGTGCTGGCCGGCCGGCTTCTTGCGATTGAAACCTGCGATATCAATATATGGCTGATTGCGTCACTTTAATTACCAGCGTTGTACAAGTTACTTTATTATAACATCGGTTCCTAATTGCTCAAATAATTCAAATCTGGATTATAAACTTGTTTATTGATTTATTTTTATTTCGTTACAAAATTGGTAATTGACAAATGAATCATGACAAATATAAACGCAAGGTGGGTTCCTACCAACAAGTAAATTTTGTTCTGCCAGTACATGAATGTATAACTATAAGCAGTTTGAGCCCTTTACATACATTTATACTACCAGATGTATTCAACAGCTTAGATCAAACGTTTGTGGATAACGAATATTTTATTTCGGGTGTAAATGTCAAAATCGTTATAAGGTCAGGAATTTGTAGCTGTAGTGTGCAGTTATTGTTGAGAAAACCTCCGATTCATGAGTTCGTCTTGAGCTAAAAAATCGCTGTGAAAAACAATAAACAAACCAAGCATAGTCTCTGAACAATCTAGTGTGCAATTAATTTCCAAATAGATCAAATTGTTTGGCCTCGATTCGAGCCTAGAACCATTGGGAAAGACAAGAAACAACCGAAGGATAGGTATATACTCGAAAAACTTCAGCTGTAATATGCAATTAATTTTGAAAGGCTCAAAATTTTGACGTCGCCTCGCTCGCACAATAAGCAATGTTAAGGCCAAGAACCAAACGAAAGTTAGGTATAATTTGAACACGTGGTTGTCGATTCGCGTAAAAGCCAAAATGGCGTCAACATAATCTGTTGAGATATCTTAACGAAACAGCTCCTCCGGGTAAAATTTGCTGCTTAATTCTTTAGAAATACCACACCTTTTTCGTTAATTCTGTAAAATTAAAATTGTAACGAAGCACTGGAATTTCAGGTCACATAGCCATTTTAAAACAATCTGACCAAAAGTTCACTTAATCTTTAATAGTTGGCTATTAACGACGGATGATAATTTTCGGATGTTTCTTTGTAAATGTCCACCGAAGTTTCTGTTTTGTTAACGAGAGAAATTACATCATATCTTTTATAGAAATAGCTATTATCAAACACAAATCCGTCTTGACAATTTTTGTGAGGCTGTAAGGATGCACCCAAACTCAGCAAATGTGTTCAACCCTGTCGCGCATAGCTTAATGTGTATTTTGAACAATGTTGATAATAACTGTCGCGCCGGGGTGCATAACCTCGGTTGTTTAGGTGCAACTCTCGTACGTCTAGCCACTAAGCCATTTAAGAAGCTGTAAGCTCGGTAACTTAAGGCCAATAAAAAATTCCAAAACATAATTACCATAACGCTACGCCATTTACGTTGAACCACTGTGGACACAGTGTACATGAAAGGGTTAAAATGTTTTATTTCCAAGTTTGAACTTTCTTTCACAACAAACACCAAACTACAGATTTTATCTTGCGTCAACAAGTAATAGTTTTAACATTAAAATCATGTCACGCAAGTCGTTCTGCGATATTGCTAATTGATATATGAAATTGGGCTTGGTGTTAATGTGATAAATAAATCGGTTCATCATTGGTTCTTTCACTGATTATTATGGGAAAATCGTAAATACATGATCCGCTATTTTATATTAAGGTACGGAGGGACGGTTTGAATAAGCATATCTGTTGTAAAAGAGGCATCCTTTCCATCTACTCCTGAAGTTCGAGAATCTAAAATGTGTACCCATATTTCGTGCGAGGTATTTACGGAAATCGAACAATATTCAACCCCGACAATGATATTAGATGTAGCATACGTAAAGCAATGATGGTTTGAAAAACGTACAATAATCATTCGGTCATGTAATTCGAAGTAACAATGCTTGACAAAATGTGACCCGCATGTCTTTATTTATCTATTGTTTATTTGTTTATTTTCATTTGTTTGTTTATTTATTTATTTATTTATTTATTTATTTATTTATTTATTTGTTTGTTTGTTTGCTTGTTTATTTATTTATTTATTTATTTATTTATTTATTTATTTATTTATTTATTTATTTATTTATGTATTTATTTACTTATTTATCTGTTTATTTATATATTTATTTATTTATGTATTTACTTCAGCGGGCGTTTTAGATTGAAAATGGATTTCGATTTCGGTCATTTGTCGTAATTAACATCGTTTAGCAATGAAACTGATTACAGCCTGCAGAATAACTTGGTTTAGCATTTCCCACTGAGAACATAACGAAACAACCCTATTCGCACCATATTCTTGCCTACTTCTACTAAATACTTTTTATGATTTAATTCTTAGCAATATTGCTTTATAATTCCTGTCGCATTTCTTTTGGGTTTCGAATAATATATTTGCATGGAATTGGTTTTTCTCATGGGTGCAATGATATGATTTATATATGGTACATTGCAGTTCTGATCACCTTCGGTTGATGATAAATATGTCGAAGATGACGATTTTACCAATTAGCTGTATTTCCATAGAACTTCTAACTAGTGGGTGCGTGAACCAATGGTTTTATTATGGATGCAGTTTTCAGTTTGGTTTAAGCAACGAGTGTTACATAATTTAATGCTCAGTAAATGTTCTACTGTGTCAAGCATTATTTTGGTTTTTCCAATCGTGATTGTTAAATGGCAACTGAATAGTGTTTGATACCATTTCACATGTGGAGCTGCTTAGCCAACTACGTACAACAGACATCAGCTGCATATTCTGGAAGTCGATTGAATCCTTTCTTAGCCGAGGAATATTAAGAGTAAAGGCAAATGATACGTATTCCGGCATTTATAGAGTGCTGTCGGGTGCGCCCCAGTGAAATGACCTTGGGCCAGTGCTATTTCTAATGTATACAGATTATCTATCGTAGTGTTTTGGTGATGTTGACTGTAAACTATTAGCTGATAATGTGGAGCATTACATAAACATGTCCGACCGCGAGGACCATGAAGCAGGAACTGGTCTTCTAAATGACCTATCACGTCTTTGATATTCGGCATAAAAGTGCTAACTATCTATTACAGCGCGAAAGTACAGCGTTTTACACCTAGGTAAAAATAACACCAGGTTTAAATATTACCTGAAAAGCTGCGAATTTCCGCCCGTTTACAATTCCAAAAATTTAGGCATCACAATTAGTAATGATCTCAACCTTTTGTCACACATTAACCTCATTGTCGCCAAAGCATACTGTGTAATAAACATTCTGCTTCGTTATTTTATAAACAATTATTCAAAGATATTGCTTATATCTCACATGACATGCGTCGATTTTAGAATTCTACAGTCAAATATGGCCGCCAAGTTGTCTGCTGGAATCCCATAAAGTTAAAAAAAGTGCAGTAGTATTTCACTTGTAGACTGGCTGCGCGAACGCATTTTTTGGCATGTCATGTTCTGAAGGGCTATCTTTTTTAAACTAGAGCCTTAGAACTACGACGTTTAAAACATGATCTTATAACGGTTTCAAATTCCTAAACGGCAAAACCAATTTTTGTAAAAATATATATGTATTATCTGATAATACTAAAATATGTGGTCGTTGTATAAATTTGCTTAAATCTAAGTTTCGAAATAACGCATCAAAACATGGTATTGCAGCAACAATCATCGATGTGAGGAACAAACTATCCAGCTACGCTGGTTCTGAATCCTTAGTAGCGGAAACTGACCCCAGGAAATTCAAAACAGATTTAAACAGCCTAATTATTTATTCGTTTTGATATTAGGTGGAAACTTATCAGTAATGTGTTATTTACTCCCTGTAGTAGCATAAACTAGGCCAGATACAAGTGTACTCATTAAATTTCTAGCTATATTAGTTTATTAACTAATGTGTTATATTGCTTCTCGAGCTCTATTAAATGTTTATCTATAGCTGGTAATCGGCTGTTCGTAAGTGTCTCGGGCTCGCTATGATGGCCTTACCGCCTGATGCAAACTTGTTACGCTGACTATTCATTGCCAGTAAGCAAATGTTAGTAAACTTTCATGTTGTTGTTGTTAACACCAAGGTTTCTTTACTTTCGGACGTACAGTGCTCAAGGGTTACAATTTTTATTGAGAACCTATAAAATATGGACGTGTACAGTGCAACCATACATAGCGGTCGGATCGTTACATTTTCGTCGATTTTTGTCAGACTTTATGAGCTGGATACTGGTAGTACGCTGGCTTATGCATGAATGGTCCAGCTTTAAACCTTGAGCATATATTGATGTATTACATAACAAAAGCTGTATGTGGGCATTACTGTCCAGGGATTAAAAAGTTTCATTTATGGTTAACATTCATTTTCTTACTATATTGTGATATCTATTGATATACCTATCAATCTATTCTAAAGCTGTTCTACTGTATAGCAAGAAACTTAGTCTGAAAACACAAACCACTGTGTAGTATTGACGAAATATTACATTTCAACATTAGTCCTATTGTCTTAATGACCCTAATTACTTCTACGTCGCGTGAGATCTTATTTCGCTAATCGTTGAGAACACATTTTCATTTTGGCTTTTTCCCAATAAAAACACGCCGAGATTAAAGCGTCATAAAAGTGTAAGGAACCTAATTTTGAAAGCATAGAGAGAGTTTCACATTACCATCATTCACATTCATAGAACATTGTTCAGTTTTTTGCTGCTAATATCTTGTTTTAGGATAGATAATATCCTAATGCATATTGCACTTCTGAGGGTTGTAATGCCGTATAGTTGGCACTCACAAAGGGATTGTGATCTATAATACGTACTGTGGCGTATAATTTGACACTGATTTCCGCAGCTGATTATTAGATAATATCACTGAGTATATCAATTCTATGCCGGAAATATATCGATTAACGGCACATTCGTAATAATAAATAGCACCTATTACTGGCATAGCGGCATACGGGTACTAGTCTGCTGGATGAAATCTAAATATAATTTGTTCTATATTGTAAATTATAATCATTAGTTGTTATTTCCCGCTAAAGTTAAACTATGGGTCCACCGCGAATCGAAGACTGGCTTTGCGCTTGCGCACAAAACATGCTGCTCAGTCTCATAATAATTTGCATAAAGTCGCTTTCGCATGTGACTAACTCAAATGTTCACTTGAATCAGATAATATTGGTACATATTTTTTGCATTAAAGATAGTTTAAGCGGCCTAGAACAACATACATAAATTCCTTATAAGCGTTTTTCTTCCAGGTAAATAGGCTCATTCTTTCTGTCGCAGTAGTCAGTATCCGCTAACTAGAAAACTCAGCTTTTAATGTTTTATTTTCTGAAAAATATATATCTGCTATTATTCGTTATTATTTCAATATTCACCACTAGACTTGCGGCGTACTGATATGCAACGTATTTCTCATAGCTGTGACGTCGCCTCTTCGAATCCAGTTCCCCGCATAATCTTGTTGGGCGAGAGACCTGGCCATATTGCTCCAGGTTCTGACATTTAATATGGTTACGAGATCGCCCGTTACGTGCAGGGTTTTCTTTTCTGAAATGGAATACCTTCACGGTTTGTGCTTCATTGGTTACTATAATGCTACGAACCGATAAATCAGCACCTGCATTACAACATATGTAGGGGATTTTTAATACCTTTAGTACCTTAATTTACCACTGGGTTTGTTGTAGGCCTACAAAACTTTACTTCGGCAGAAATGTTTTTGTTCCTCGTAATCCCTCAACTAAATGATTAACATAGCCATATGCTCTTCTAGGTTTCGTAGATAAGGACCATTTACAGATCGTTCATATTTAAATGAGATGGTATAAAACTGTGCGAAATTAAACCTTTTAATTTTAAAGTTCAAATGAAAAATAACAAAATCGTTTAGAACTATTTAATTTATATAATAATGTTGTGGATGTGGTTGAAATTTGACTGCATAACCTGTGATTAGATGATCGTGCTTGATACTACTATAAGTAAGACTTCCTTAAAATGTGCAAAATTATTTCATATTTAATATTTCATGCTTAATATTTTTCAAAAAATTATAATAGCGTAGCTTGTGTTGGCGCCATGTACTGTGTAACCTGTAGCTTTTAGACGTCAAACGTCCGTCCGCGTTCATGTGTAGATGGTACTGGCAACGGTGCAGGCCACCTCTTTGTATTTTTTGTAATTTTGTTCACAACTGCTATAGCAAACCTTCATCTCGCATGTGTGGGTATACGGAATCTCAGAGGTGGAATAGGATAATGAGTTCGACCCTTAGCTCGCAGTTCCTAAAATCTATCGTGGGCATTCCACCTACGGGGTGGTTATGTTGGGTGGTGCTGCACTCAATGGGGTGTAAGTATTGCTTGAAAGTGTCCTTCTTTACAGATAACCCTAGCCCCTACGGTCACATATGATTATAACTAACACGCACTTTGCATAAACGCATCTTAATACATTACATATAATTACATTATGACTGCAATGTTATGAGTGACGGGAAAGAAACTCTTACTCTACCATATAGAGCCAAGATGATATAATATGTTAACGTATAAAATATGACGCAATCAGAAACTAGAAAAGTCAACTAACAAGGGTGTGTAGATTTCGTGGATGCAGTTCCATGGGGAATTTGAGAAATTTCTGTCCTAACGAGCTTAAATACCACAAAGCATTAATGATAAAAAGCTTCAATCTTTTTCATCCGCGTGAAACCTGGGTATGCCCTCAATGATCCATTTGATGGTTGTAGCTGAATTAAAATATCAGAATAGAGTAACTGCCCCACCCGCCGTAGACTTTATATGTCTATGCTTTGTCCTGTTGCAGAGTATATTTGCTTCATTTTTGCTTTGTATTATATATAGCGCTTCGATAATTTATGATTTATATAGCATTATAATAGTTCTTTAAATATCAAAAGTTTGCCGCACATCGTAAAATTTGAAAGCTCGTCCAGATAAAATGTAAATTTTCTAACATACTTCTTCAGTTATGGTTGCCGCTATCAATATAGCTGAATATAATTATTAACAAAAATTGCACGGTTAATTTATTATGAAACCAATAGCATTCACAGTAGAAAATAGGTAAATTTAAATAGATTAATTAATTTGCATAGAAACAGTGTTTTAATTTAAAAATCTATGACAAACCATGGTATACAGGGTAATTAGAACGCATATTAGCAAAATATAGAATTTTAGAAACATGAGATAGATTTCTGTTCATATAATACGACAAAATAGTTAGATTATGTGATGATTACCTTTCTATTGCGTTTTAAGGTAATAACGGTAGTTTGAAGCCTTGGAGTGAGTGATTTCCTCAATTAAGTTGTTTAATCGCAGCAGCAGCCATGTCACTTCACTACTACAGAACGTTTTATGTCTTCGTACTATCTTTTGCAATTTCTACACAAACTGCTATAACCGTACCAAAATTTGCAGACAGCAGCAGACCTAGAGGCATTCTGACTGCAAGGATTTGATTATAACAATAGTATTTTGGGATCAGAAACGAATCAGCGACGACAAGCACCAGCCTAGCGAATGTTTAAAGAGGGCATAGATAAAATTTCAAGTACACGACGAATCACATAAATTTTGAGTGTCCTTAGCTTTAGCAATGTCCTCTCATCTTGGCCCTCCACATCAGCAACAACAGCTACCATCTCCGCAGCCAAACCCAACAGCATCCGCTGGAGGTCGGTTCGAATTTGAAGACGGTGGAATTTACTGTGGCGAATGGGAAGACGGTAAAGCCCATGGATACGGAATATGTACTGGGCCGAAAGGAGAGGGAGAATATGCAGGTGCCTATGCTTACGGCTTCGAAGCATCAGGAACGTACACGATGCCAAAAGGATCCCATACGTTTTATCAAGGCGAATGGCAAAACGGCAAAAAACATGGCTTGGGGAACGAGTATCATACAAAATACGTTTATCGAGGAGAATGGAATCAGGGTGTTAAAGGACGATATGGAGTTCGTCAGAGCCAAGTTAGCCAGGCCCGATACGAAGGTACCTGGTCTGATGGTTTACAAGACGGTTATGGAATGGAAACATATGCTGACGGAGGTAAATGTATAATATATTTTAAGTTCCGATTTCACAAGCACATTTGACGCTCTCACTTTCACTACATTAGTCGTACGCACTAAAGCCATTTTAGCGATAAAATTTTTACCCATTTCATATTTTTTCACAAAAGAATAAAATTTAAATTGCAATTTTTTTAATTTTTATTTATATAATAAGTCTAAATCGTATATATTTTGAACTTCAAAGTTTGGCGTTCAAATCTTGCTCTTCATCAAAATTTCGATGCTTTTGATTCTGAAGTGACTAGTCTTACCGGACGTTCAAACTTTTCACTCAAAATCTGAGCTCTAAACTTGATCAAATATGTTCAAAATTTAACGGTGATTTATTACGTAAATACCGATCTTTCAAAATTTCTTGCTAAATTTTAAGAACGCACTTTTTAACACATGTTCCTTGTACCTCATTGGCCAAAATAGTATGCTTCAAATTTTTTATCGATGTTCACACGTTCAAATTCACTAAAATACAAAAGATGCTTCAAAATTTTATTCAAACTTTGGCAAATATTTGATCAAAGTTTTAGAGCATCGTTTTGCATTGTTAGTGAATTTGAGCGTGTGAACACGTGTTTTTTATTATATTTGAGCAAAATGTTTGAGTGCGTAGGCACACATTTACTAATAAAATACAGTTGCTGGAGCACTGGTAATGCTATTTGGATCTTGTTTTACATTAGGTATAATTATGTAGCTTTTTGTTGTTGCACAGCTGCGTCCACGATAAAATAAGAGTCTTAAAATTCTGCTGTCGTAATAAAGCAGCCGTCTAAATACATCATTCCCGTCGCAATGTTATTTACCATTGCTACCGCATAGCCGATAATTTGCTTATCGATATCAACCGAGATTTACTAAATTTTGCCTTACACTATTGATACAAATAATATCAAATCCTTACACTTGCCCAATTCTCTTATCAATATTGTCAATAATATCTTTTGGACATCAACATTGTTAATCCTTTTCACCGCGACAAGAGTTTTGCCAAGCCAGCCTAATTGTTCCAGTCGCAAAGATGAGTAGTTTATCATTATGTAAAAATCCAAAACAATTTATAAAGTTTTTAGTTGGTGTGTTGCGAAACTGTACAATGAACTGGAAGTGCAAAAATTTACACTAAAATATTTGATAGCAAAGTATATTAGAAATGCAAAGCTTAATAACTAATTACAATGTAACGAAATCATGATGGCACGTTTGCATTGATTCGGTAAATATTCACTGTTGTAAATCCCAACACAGCATATACAAAGATACCCTGATATTTTTGGTTTTTGGTATCGGCTATACTACACCCTTTAGAAATTGTCTCGTTGTTAAGTAGCTTAGATGCTAAAATTCAATTGGATTTTATTTACATTTATAATTTTAGATAAGTGAAACAATTGCTCAGAACCATTCATGGCGTGACAGCGATAGTTACATAAGACCCAGATCAAATACTGTTGTCTGAAACATGCTTAGCGTTTGCTTCGTTTTGAGCACATTTTGCGGAATCCAATGTCATTATTAAATTTTTAGGTAATCTGGAATAATGTAAATCAATTTCTCAGACGCGTCGAGTAGTGAGACAGTTACATAATACCGAGATCAAATACTGTTGTCTGAAACACATTTAGCATTTGCTTTATTTTGAACACATTGAGTCAAATTGCCAAATCTAATGTTAATATGAAATTTTTATCAGTCAGGCAATCTAAAGTAAGCAAAACACAATTTATCAGAAGCGTCTATAACGTGAGAGAGAGTTACATAATACCCAGTTCATATACTGTTGTTTGAAACACGCTTAAAGTTTGCTTTGTTTTGAACACATTGAGCATCGCCCTAACTTTTATTTATATTTTCTTAACGTTACAGGCATTTACGAAGGTCAATGGCTTCGCGGTATGCGACATGGTTACGGAATGCGTCGCAGTGTTCCGTACGGAGTCGCTGCCGAATATCATCGAACACGTCTCAACGCCGAATATTCGTCATCGAATTCGCTTCAGTCTGACCAAGATGGTAAGCGTTTGTGCGCAAATTGTTTTGTCCAATCGCCATGAATTAGTGCTAACACCCATAGCCTAATACATTTCAAATGGAACGTTTTTATGTGTCATATTTCAGGCACAGATGGTGCGAATAGGACTAAAAATGGCTACAGTGCAAAACTAGGTTGGAACTTTGTAACGTTCGTGCTTTAGTAAAATGTACTTTCTAATTAATAATTCCTAAGTCCATTTCGAGCATTTGCCCAGTTATCGACTCCAACAGTTTTTAAGAGCGTGTCATGAAATCAACCCATAGCAGAATTCTATTTTTCTCTTAAAAACGTTAAATTTATGTATATATCAGTAATTTAAAACATGCTAAACAACATGTTTGGAAGTGAAAATTATCGTAGTTACCGCTGAGTTTACCTAAGTAATAAGAAATATTTAGTAGACGAAAATCTGCTTCAACGCTGCTGTTTCCATGTGAATACCAGCAAGATTTCAGATGTACTATGCTTGAAACTCTCGTATATAATTAAAGCATGGTTTAAATTTTGTAAAATTAAGCTTTTTCTACGCGAAACTTGATTTCAAAATCACAATTTTTAATTTATTTCTTTTCTAAATCTTTCTGTTACACTCTATTATTCCTGGACTTTTAGTTGGTACTTCACACTAAGGGAGTCTTGGTTGGGCAAAAAGTTTGTTTCCTCTTCGCACTAACACGAAATTTAATCCATAAATTATGAGAACCAAATCTTTATGTTACGCAAGTAACAGGGTAAATTATACAGTTTTGTAATGTTAACATTAGAAATGAAGTGTTCGATTTGGCTGACATCTTCAAAGTAAGTATATATTTATATACCTAATGGAGATACACATTACATCCACACTTCATGTGATATCACAGTTTGCAAGGCGAGAATTAGCGGTGGTCTCCTCCCGTATTTCTGGGAAGGTCAGCATCTTCCCAGAAATACGGGAGGAGAACACCGCTAATTCTCGCCTTGCATAGCACATGCCCTCAGATTTAGAGGTGTATGCCGGACCCCCCAGTTTTAGGGTGGATCGGTTGAACCGGCGGTTGCTTTCCATCCTAATCCGCTAAAACTGGGTCGGGGACGGGGTGTTCGAGCTACCCCCCCTGAAAATTGGCGTTGTGCATGATGAACCCCAGAAATAGGAGATACATGCTGAAAACACCCAGGTCATCAGGCACTGGCCAACATCAGAGTGCAGGGAAATGTCATACTCTTCTCTTATGTACTCTTGGTGTGACTTAAACATTTATTTAACAGTACATATATATTAAAAATAAATGCATGAAATTTATTGCGTTTGATTGTCAAGGCAATAACTTTGTTTTCACGTTTGCGCTGACTGTTCATTACAAGTTCACTTGGGTCTTCCCTTAAATCCTCCAGCCCGAATTTGGTCAATTTTGAAGAAACAGCTGAAATTTGCTGAGTCGAATGGTGGAATAATTTCCGCTGCATATTTAAAATCCACCGATTTCTGGCTGGGGGATTGTTTGTAGGAAAGTCCCGTTCCCTGGATCTGAGCAATTCACCTATTGTCATAATGTATGTTTTTCAGATACAATCGCTGGTGTCCGCTGTCCACGTGACAGTGGGTTGAGGCAAACGTTTCGGATTTGTCCGACAACAAATCGAGGCCTCATGGGAATCAGACACATTCCATGAGCATGGGTGGCCATCGCCGAGGCCCGAGAGGATCCAAAACTCAGAGAGATATTTTCCCTTTCCCCTATGAGCATGTATGCATACAATCACTATTATGCTGCAAATTCTTTCGGACTGAAAATATTGCAGTTTTTGTGTCTCGTTTATTTGAAGAATTAGGTAAATGTGTAATCGTTCACAATGTTTTTAGGAAAACGAATTGCAGGAGGAAGTTTCTTTCCAACCTCAAACATATTAGGAGACGGCAGCTAATACTTCTCAGTAGCACAGCATGTGCCTCACTAGATGAAACGAGACCATATATTAATGTACTGTATACACCACTTCGCTGCCAAAATGGACACAAATGTCAGTAGTGATGCCATATCCATACATGCTCGAGGTCCGAGATATCTGGGCGGAGCAGCCAGGGCTTCGGCAAGATCGGGCATCGACCTCCAGGTGGGCGCACCTCGGCCTCCGGGGGGCAGTTCGTCGGAGGGCTGGTGGCGCTTACGGCGCTTGTGGGTTCGCCGTCTGCAGCGCCTAAGAGAAGGGTGTTGGGTCACCTGCCGGGGAATCGGCACTCTGTGCCGAGGGGATCCAACGCCTTAAGAGAAAGGTAACCCTTATCCCCCATGAGAAATTGATGGTCTTACCCTACCTGGTTGTGCAAGTCGCACTAGTAAAAATTTACAAATTAGATATCGTTACCACATTGGTGCTACAACTTCATGCAATGCTACGTAATCACTACAATCAATAATGTTTATGTGTATGTTAATTTGCATTTATTGTTATTCACAGAAAGCTGGTTTCATACACTGAGTAAAATTAAAGCTCTTGCATGCCTGAGAATTTCATAACGCCTGGCTGTTCTTCAAAAAATTTGTTCCAGAGTAACACAAATAGATTTATGACTAAATGATCGCGACAAAGAGGTACACCGTTCCGTGTTCTTTCAGAGTAAGTATCCGACATAGGAACTGAGCTGTATTTTATGTTGGAATTTCGGAGTGACCATATTTTAACCTTTCTCCTGAACGTACGTTAAGCATTTTTCCGGTACATGATGTGGATATATTGAAGTATATATAACATATGTATCATACCACGTGACACATGGGACGAAATCTTGCAAATGTTGCTAGGTAAATTTTCGGGGATTTCTTTGGGTGGCAGTGATATCCAAATATCTAGTTAACGTAGCATTTTATTTTTCTCTCAAAAAAGTAACACATGCTATAAAGATGATCTCAAAAAGCTGTTTCAGTGAATCACTGCTGTGACTCCCTTCTTTTAAGAAAATGTGTGTTCAGACCAAAAAGTCATGCGCGATTTTGCTTTCAGACAAGGCAGCTTGCGAGGTTGCCTGTTTTTGTTTTAGTTATCACACATATTTATATAAATGGCCACTGATTAATATGTAAGAACATAAGCCAAAGAATAGATAACCTATAGATTTGTATCATAGAAAAAACTATCATACTACTTATGTAAGAATGTATACTCGAACGAATTATAACATACAAGAAAGACTTTTGGTGAATGGAGTTCTATTTACCATGTGAAACTTTAAGCGTTTCTGCAAGGAGTTTAAGAAATTTCACCAAAAATTTATTGAGCTAAAATTAAACATTATTGCTCATGATTATATGTACTAAAGCACAATGTATGGTTTAAATATTTTGATATTTTTAACAAAAAGTTTTTCTAGTTTTTTCAACAGTTCCTAGAAAAAACCTTAAAGCATTCCTTGCATAATGATCTTGCTATATAGCTTCTAGCAAAGACTTTTATTCATTAGAATGTGATCATCCAATAGCTACCGTTTCAAACTGGCTCGTGGTGCAATGGTTAGCAAGCAAAACGTCCGCTGTTGCATTCCCCGTGGTCCCATCCAGTAGATAGAGCAGGAATTAACAAACTAATTACAGCTTATACCATGTGTAACGCAGGTTGCCGATTACGCAGCAATGTGTAAGCACAATACTATGGATACTTGCATTGACAGTAAAATGTCCTGGCCGTTTTTGACAAAGGATAGCAAACAGCTTGTGGCATATTTGGACTCACACTCAATTGCCAAGCTAATTTCACAGCTAAATCTTCATTTATTCAATCAAGATTTATTTTTGTATAGAGCTGTATAGATACGAATGGTTTTCTTTAAAAACTTGCAGGGAATCTACGGAATTGTGCCATCACGATTTAAGTTAACAGCGTTCTTGCTTCGTTGCACAACTATATTATCGGATCCTAAATTTTGTTTCTTTACACATCTTCAGGAAGCGCATTGATAATACAAGAACGTAATCGCGGCGGCTTTGTTCTTAGCTCAAATAGTTCAAAAGACTCAAAATCTGGTAAGCTTTATATACTGATTATATGCAATCGCAATCAACACTAAGGTTTTAGACCTGTTTCGAAGCAAAACTTAAATTTTTCAATGAATTATATTCAGTTTATTGGCTTTTATTAGTAAAAATGGCGTAAGAAAGTATATTTTACTTCACAATTCTATAAAAAATAGTAATAAATCTAATTCTGTACGGTTAATCTGTACAAAGATTCTGAATATAATGCATGAATGAGTCCACTTTAGATGCGTGTACCATGGTTATTATTTTGTTAAAATTTCGAACCGAATCTTGCAAAAATTCAAATTCACATTTCTGGCATCGCCATTCGCTATATATAAAACGCAAACAGTCGCTATCAAGTGTGCGAACAGAATTCGTGAACACAAACATTTCTTCATTTTTCAAGTTGGCTCGAGTTCTAAATGATATGCCGATTGGGTTCATGTGTGTACATAAGTATGCGAAGAATCGCGTTTTCAAGTGTACGCGGTCAGCAAATTGCGATGCTAAGTCACAAAACATTTACCATGAACAATGGCTACATGATTTGTAACATAAATCTAATATGCGTACACAACTTAACATTACTTCCTTTTTCATGAACTGCTTTGACAAAACATCAACCCAACGGTACGCACATAAATTGGACTCTGTCATAAGTATGCACATATATTATACTTTTGTGTATTTAATATATTGTATTAAATGGCTCAAAATTGTTCCTTTGAGCGCATTATGCGGCGTTCACGTTATAATGTCCCCAACGTTTGGAACCTTATGTATACCATACAGTGTCAGACACACTGTTGACAACAGGGTGTCTTAGACACCCCATGTTTTTAATAAATTTTTTCAACGGTAGCTAGTTACGCGTATTACCATTTCTCGACAGTGTCAGGCACACCGTGTCTTCTGGCAGTTTTACTGACAGTGTTCAGAATTATTTGAGCAGTGTTCATATGGGCTTGATGCAAATATCGAGAATTTAGAAAAAACTACACAGGATAGTTGACTAATAAACCGCATTAGCTACAGACGGTGTCCGTTATAGTTAATTCGCGCCAAATTGGTAGCTAAGGGTGTGTACGACACTGTCAAGAAAAAATGTAGTAGCTAGGGGTGTGTCGTACACCCTCGGCAATTTATTTTACAGTATGGGTGTCACCCTGACTGTCTATACGGTAGGGTCGCGACTACAGGGGGTCAAAACTTCCAAACAGTGGGGACATTATAACGTGAACGCCGCATTACATTTGGTGCATTAAATACGCTATGAAATCGGGCTTCTTTCTTTGGGTGTACGTCCTACTGATGCAATAAATTTGTACTGCTGACATAAAATATACGTTTGTTTTTCATTTCTTACAAATAATGTAAATGTGTATATATTTTTTCATGATAGCTGTGCAACTGCGCGTTGAGATTGATTCGCCTATAAGTAACCACATTACATGTAGAAATACTATGCAAGTGCTTGAATTGATATATTAATATATACTTATATTCCTCGTAATATTTTAAACGTACATGTTTGTTTTGTAGATATAGCGCATAAAAGTCGTGTCACATGAAACCGTAGTGATTAGCATTCTTACTAATTAGCTGCGAACATTTCGAAAAATGATTGTATAGAAAGATTACGTAGTAGGGTTAAACTGAAATCGTTCTAATGGCATATTCGAACTTATACCGCGGGAATCCTGTCTAGGTGCGTACACTTAGGTTGTTCTGTTCTTATGTCAGTTTATGATCGTAAAAGCAGTGAAGCAAATAAATCACGCTTCTTCTTTATGTACGCAAACATAGATTTGTGATTCAGCTGAACGCAGGTGTCGCTATTTTGCTTGTTAGCATCGCATGACCAATCGTGTTTTTTGCATATACTACAATACACACAGTCAACGTACATAGCTATCCAATTCAGCATGGCTTTTGGTGAACTCAGACACCGCGCGAAATTTATAAATTTCATTCGTACATTGCAGAGCCTTAAATATTGATGGCATAAATGGGAACACGAATGATTGAGTTCGCAATTTTTACCAAAGAGCAATCATGGCGTATGCACCTGTAGCGGACTCATGCATAATTCAGTCGGAGCACAAGAATTACGCGCTAAAATCAAAGAAGAAATGTATGAATTAATAAATGAATATTTCTTAGCATCAGATTTCAATCAATAATGTTTGTTTTTTTTCAGAACCCACAAAATTTCAATATTAAAAACTTATAAATTTTACTGGATATAAGACATTTCGCATACGAAAGCAAAAATATATCATACTGTCATCGCTTAAATTTTAAAAACATTGAAGGTTGTCATATAAAGCTGAATTTTTAATCAAAATTTCAAACATTATATGAATATAGGTTACACTTTTACATTCTTATGTCTGTGATCGAAGTAGGCAGTTTAAGCAAGTTTTAATACAGGTAGTATTTTATTAACTTTTAAATTGAAATTAATTTCTACAATACCTCAACCGTTATGGACAGTATCCAAAAAGTGATTTTTGGGAAACCGAGATCAACTTTGTCAACATATCTACATCATGTATACCGATTCAGTCGTTCAAGGGACTATCCCCTGAGGCATCGGACCTCCCCTCCTACGAGCTCGGCTACCCCTGAGACGCCAGAGTATCAGTTTATATGATCTACGTATATAAATTGTATTTTATTTATTGATTTAGCAGATGTTTTAGGGTTCTATATTACGTAAACAAGTACTTATATATTTATATACCATACTGTGTTACATGTAAATAATATATTAAAATGTATTTTATATACATATTTATAATATATATAAGTATTTGTGAGTATATCTTAGTATGTGATATATATATGATATATGTGCACATCATAGAAGTCCTACGTCGCAGGGAGTAGACAGGCCCGGCGAGGGCTGGTCCGCGGTAAGAGGGAGATTAGTAGGTTACCAAAAAATTTCCCTGTCTTTCCGGATTTTTCTTCGTAATGTTTGCGCCACTTTTGCACATAGTGAGGAGGGTGAGGTTTGGTAGGAGGTTCTTGAAAGGCGAGCAAATATGAATTAGTGGGGCATCCCTCACCTTGTTGAAAACCTATGGTGTGTATTGATATACATGTAGGTATATTATTGTGATCACCACAATCGCGAATTCATGTGAAAGATGGGTCTGTATAGTTTGCATTCGATAAAACATATTTCGTCTGCTGTGTTGTGCTAACTAACCCTCATTGTTTTAGTAGATTTTTCTGAATAACCACAGCCATAAATAATAACTGAGCAAACATGAATTAGCGGGGCAGCACCGCCTTGTTGGAAAGGTATGGTGTATATTGATATGCATGTATATTATTGTGATCACCACATTCGCGAATTCATGTGAAAGATGGGTCTGTATAGTTTGCGTTAGATAAAAATATTTCGTCTGCTGTGTTGTGCTACCTAACCCTCATTGTTTTTAGTAGATTTATCTGAATAGCCACAACTATAGATATTAAGGCAACCGTGATCCCACCGTTGAGCATTTAGTGCACGAAAGTCGAGAAAATACGTAATTTGGTATTAAATCCCCAGCTTTGTAGGAAATAAGGATAAACCATTATGCATGGTTTACCTTAAGATGTGTGCACCTAGGGCCGAATTAGGCCACAGAGCCAATTTCGGCTCGTGAAAAAAAGGCGTAGCCAAATCAAGCCCTTCATAAATAAAATAAATCTTAAGTTATGCTAGTATATTTGCGGGAGCAGGAAGCGGCTGTGCCTCAGGGCTTAACAGCCGGGACAGACTACTGAAAAAATATTTATTACGCTCAGTTTAGCCGATTGTGTTGCAATGAAAATATCTAGCTCTAGGCCGAAAAAACAAAAGATTAGTAGTACTTAAAGTAAGACGCATAAATGCAGCTAGAATAATTACGTAAATATCGCTATTTTCAAAATATTTGTATATGCGCTTTTTACAAGCCAACCCAGTAGCTATGTAAAACACGCTCTTTCACACATGAAAATTATACATTTGTAACTGGAAAGACGTTTTAAGAATATATGACCATATGTATCACCAATTTCCATTATTTCCTGCTTTTCCATTGTCCTCATGTATTTCTACCTTTTAGAGACGATTTCGACCCTTGTAAAAAATTTTAATCTCGCTTTACTATTAGCTAATATATTTGCAGGGTCTCGCTCGGCCCAAAAACTGTCACACTGGCTAGCCAAGCTTGGCTTTAGAGCCGCGGCAGACTGTGACAAAACCCAGCCCTACCGCACACACCTTAAGGTAAATGTCGCATTAGACTATATTGTAGCAAAGATATATTAGACTATATTAAACTATTTTTACCTTATACCACTTTTAGCTATGTCCAAGCTAAAGGTATGACGCCAAAGATTCAAACGAATTCTGATCGTTCCTTTAAGAACTACTAATTGTTCGCTATATGTATATTTTTTTACATAACTAGGGTTTAGAGTTTTAAACCAGTTTTTTGCCTTTCTTCATTTTTACGGTAGGTTGTTTAACATTTTCTTCTGAATTAAACCAAGTATACAATTGTAAGATAACCACATCGGCGACAGATACGTACCAGTGTTAAGCCACCGTGAGCCGGTTGAGCTCAGCGACAACTTATCGGAATAGGAGACACAGATTTTACAATAGTGACAAAGATTCACTGACTGCGAGTTTTAGTAACAATATTAAAAGTATAGTAATAATAAATAAAAGAGCATAGGACTAGCTAAATTGTAACCTCAACTTTATTAAGATATTGCATTTAGAAATATTCTATTTATACAGTGCGTAGAGCCAACGTTAGCTCAACGCCGTGACAAAACTTGGTAAATTTTAACCTTTTCATGCCCGAATTAATTTGTGTATTGTGCAGTATTTGACGAACTCATGGTGGCGCCAAGTTCGAATCCGGAATGTGCAGGTGAAAGTTGCGTACGCAAACCACTGAGCTATTTGGGCGTTGTTATTCTGTTCTCTAAAGAACCTCACATCGCATTTAAATAACAACGCGCATGCAAACATACATAAACGCACGATGAACTCAGTAAACAGGACGAGTCACAATGTGCTTTAGGTCCATTTGAACCATGTAGGTGTGAAAATATAAATGAAAGAAATTTATTTTTTATTCCCTCCACCTAACTGTGTTTAGCTATCATAACACGTTTCCGCGCAAGCATCTGGAATATTTTTGGCGCATTTCTGCCGCCAATGAGGCAATGTATACGCTACTTGTACTCTTAAATGCAGTTAGCATTCGGCAAAACATACTTTTAGCGGGTGTTACAAAGTGCTATGCCATGAGTAGTTGAACCTCTTCACCTCAACGGCCCCGTCATTATAAGTACAGCGCAGGAACACATATCTCTAAGTCCATCAACATGATCATAACCAAGCTGACAGATGCCTAAACAAAACAATGTTCTAGAATAAATATATTGTTTGGTGTTGTCTGGGTGATTTCGGATCCCTAATGCTGCTAATGTAAGATTCCTATTACAGTGACTAGTAGGTAATGAAAGAAAATATCCTTGGTTTGCGCCAAACTGACTGCATGCCAGTGAGAAACTTAAGCTTTAGACATAAGATAATAAGGTGTGTAGGGGACAAGAGGTTGAGAAACAAGAAATTGTTGTTATAAGTAGCTAAAGTGAATTTGGATGGAAGCGGTTCAAACCGAGCATGATCAAAGCTGGAACACCTCCGAGTTAGATAGTTAGATAGTCCCTCTTTATAATATTATGTTGTATCACATATTGTGATAACCAAATGATATAAATTGTATTATTTTCTGTCGTGGTACTGCGAGCCCAGTTTTAAAGAAGTATGCCACCAGCTAGAGAGGCATTGAAACACAAAATTCCGTGCATTTAATTGATAAATAACGGCTAGATGTTCATCTGAAACAGTATCAAATTGCCTTTCATCGCAGAATATAATCCACGACTATAAAAGCGATATATCATAGGTGTCGATAGGGTGATAGTGTATTACTCCCTAAGGGTAGGATCCCTACCTAAAGCCATATCTCCGTACCCGCTCCCCTCAAAATTTCGACAAGAATTGGCAAAAATCGTGGCAAAATTGCAAAGATGAAAATAAAGGAGGTTGTCGGGGTTTACCCTCCTTACACCAAAGGACCTCTCCCCGACAACCTCCCCTTCACCGACCGTCTGCCCCTAAACGAAAGACCTTCCACGCCTATGATATATATCATACAAGCTGACGCTCAGATGTCTCAGGTGATATTCAGGTTCGGCGGAGGGAGGTACTCTAGTGGGCGCTGAAAAAAGTTGTCCACTCAGCCTCGCCCGTCCCCTGGCCCCTCCCGCAACTCTGTCATTTTTGCCAAATTTACTTCAGTTTTTGCCAATGCTCACCTATTATTGTCAATTTTCCTAATATATTCCGTTGAGTGGGGCATGTTCACCAGAAGGTGGTAGGATCGTTCCCTCAGTATGGGGCAGCCCCCTGAACCCCTGCTTCAGCATGTATGATTACATATGAACTTAGCAATAGACTACCAGTTTGCCGTGGGCAGATGTGCATGGGTACACACTTTCAAGCACTTCGCGCTGGATGGTTCGGGAAAAAGGATATGCATAAAAATCTGAATAATAATAACGCCCACTTTCACACTAATTATGCTTCTACTAACAATCAGAGACGCTCCGCCAATGCTGTTGGTTTTATAAATCCTATTTCAAAAAGAATAGCAAGTTAAAAACGATTGAATCGTTTATTTTCCTCCAATCATCAAAATTGGAAGGTTTCGAAATTTACTAAGCACAACTTTCATTATAAATTAGAATATTTGAATGCCATTCTAATGATTTAAAATGCATACAGTGCAGCAATTTAATTCATCCGCCCATTCAGCAACCTCGGAAACATTTATACACGTACCTTAAGAAATTCGAAATTATCTAGTGTATTAGAACATTTTAGAATCATTTATTGGTTTCTAAATGCATTTTGTCGAAGACCATTTATGGCTTGCAAGGCTTTACAACAAAGGTTTCGAAAAACAAAATCGTTGTTGACACCGTGAGTAGCTCAAAATCCGATGCAGAGCATAGCGCCAATTCATATTGTGCTTCTTCTGGGGTAAACGTCCAATGACTACCAAATTAGTGAAAACATTTCAGAAATTACTGGTTTTAGCGAGCTATTAACAATCTTGATTACCAAAATTTGATGTTTTAAAGGTACACGTCGATCTCAATCAGAACAAGCTATAACACGACGACGATTGTTTGCAGCGAAAATGCGGAAACAGCATTCGACGGGTGATATTGATCGACCTCCTGAAATAGGAAGTAAGTATTTTATCCATAACCGAAATCAGTCTAAGGCTGCAAAATGAAATCGGTGCAAAACTAAAATTAGGACAAAACAGAAATCACTGCAAGACGGAAATGAGACCAACCTGAAATCAACACAAAACTGAAATCGTGCGAAACTGAAATTAGTGCAGGACTGAAATCAGCCAAGAAGTGAAATCAGTAAAAAATAGAAATTAGTACAAAACTGAAGTCAGGGCTAAACTGAAATCTGTGCAAAATTGAAATTAGTGAAAAGATGAAATCAATGCAAAACTGAGATCGGTGTAAAATTGAAAGCAATGCAAGACCTCGGTTTTGTCACAGCAGTTTGAAAATCTATGAATCTCGTAGGATGTCGAGTGATAGTCACTTGTTAATGTTCGAAAATGGTGTTATTCCGCAAGATTAACAAAGTTCTCGAGATTGATTGCTGCCTAACAGTTGTCAATTTAGCTCCTAACAAAACTTCGACCTGGTATAGTACGGCCTGGTGACAAGCAGCTATGTGAATTTGATATATTCAGTAACATGCAGATATTCAATAAATCTCGAAATACAATATATACACATATATGGTAGATATGACATATTTTATTACATTTGGCTAATTTTCTCTGAATATTATTTCAAAGAATTTTTTTAATTGTAATGCCTCTTTGGCTTGGCAATATCTGCTGTTGTGAGACAAGAAAGCTTATTAGGAGTTGATTGTTGTACTGTATTTTATTTTTTATCAGGAACGAGTTTAAAGTTAAAAACTAAAGTTTTCCAACTTAGCGTACATCAATATCATTTGTTTCATTCACTGCTTAGAGTCAACAAAACCCCACTTTACAGCCATAACTTTCCTCTACATTACTATTATCACGACGTAATATATTTTGAGTTTTTCATATTATAGCGTTAAAAGCGTTTTCAAAGTCTTATAGCTGAAGCAGTTCAAATTTGTATATATCCACTGGCAGACTAAACTAGTAAATTTGCGTAAAATTAGATAAAATTACATAGATGTGCAATAAATTAGAAAGATTCTTAGCTAATTAAAGGTAAAAATGGTTTGTATAAATGGGAAAGGGGTCAAAAACCTAATTTTTGATGATAAAAAATACTTGATATCTATTAAAAACAAGAACGAACGTATTTATCGTATCTACTAAGTGTATAATAAGGAAATATATCACTGTGTTTTCTTGTCGACAACAATCTTAATAACAGACAATTTTTTTCACACTAACACATCATTTGCACTGTTTGACTTATGCGCGAGTAAACTTAAGATGCGCCCATCGACTATCCTATTTTGTAAAAGCCGATAGCGAAGCGCAAACCGTTGTTACGTAACAAATGTGGAAATTTCATCGACTTTTCGATAACAGAAAATTGGCAAAATCAGAAACAAGCACCTAAAATTACAACTTGTGTTCGAACTGAATTGTGATGATTTTGAATTTGCAGTGAAAACTGTTATCGAACGCCTATCAGCTTCTGATTCGTATTTGTCTGTGTTCACGAACAAATTTAACGTAATACTGACGTCACAAATCAATCGTTCATGTTGTGTACGTTACAGTGTTCGCGAACAAATTCAGCGAATCCAAATCCGGTAGATTTTCGTTCGCAAAAAATTCGGTAATTTTATGTGAATTTTCGCGAACACAAATTTACCGGATTACTGTCACAGAGCTTTGTGTTCGCGAACAATTTTGCGCCGGATTATGGTTTACCAAAAAACGTTCAGTAACAGATTTTTAACCGAAATAGCAAAGTAGGATCATTGATGGGCGTGGGTTAAGTTTACTCTCGCATTAGTTTTCTGTAACAAATGTAACCTATGTTATCGTTCATAAATCAGACCTGCAAATAGTCTTCTTCTTTGAGTGTGTGTAAGAATTTAATACACATAAATCTGTTGGAAACTTTGGGTAGTCACATTTTAAACTTATATTTGGCATGACAATCTTGTTATAAATAGCACTTAGAGTTAAAGCAATGAAGATTGTCATAAATTTTATCACAAAACTTGTTCTAAGAGAATTAAAAATTGCACTTTTGATCCGAATAGTTTTCGGATTGCTTTGAATTTACATATTGTGAATATACGTGACAATTGTACGTATATACTAAAGCTGATAATTTTTATATTAGTAGATTCTATAATATTAACATAACAGAACTTCGTTGCGTGATATTTTCACTATTTATTTATTACAAAAGTATTATACTATTAGTACTTAAGAAATAGGTGTTTTCATTGTAAAATATTGGTTGAAATCTGCTATTTAAGAGCTCAAATATGCCATTTATCTGATGTCGTTTGTAACCTTGAAAATGGCTTTCCAGGATTTGGCGCCATTTTTTGACGGTTTCGAACCTTAGATCATGGAATACATATTATTTTAATCAGTGGCTCCACCAGACTATACGTCAGAAAGAGGCATAATTTGGATTGAAATTTAACCAATTTTGCTGAGCTTATCGGAGGATTAGAAAAACAGCCGTCTGTAACTGATATCACGAAATTTCTTTGATAATCCATCCACTGATATTTTAAATACGCTAGAATATTGATTTATCGTTGCAGGTTTACAAAACTCAATTTTTAAACCGTAGCTCATTCGTATAGCATATTAAGCGTTGTAATATTAAGCGATATTTCACAATATTTGGGTCTTAAAAACGTTAAAAAATCAAAGGTCCCAGCGATGCAACTAGTTTTTATAATTTTGAAATAAATCATCACCTGTCATTGGCTATAATACCGTGTTATAATGTCAACTGCAATAAATGCTTCTTACACGTGTAGGTCTGCTGCTGCATTATTTATGGGGTGGTGTAGTGCTGTGTTTCTGTTAATGCGGCTTTTTTAAGTTAAGGGTGTGTGAATCCTTGTGCATGCGCTCATGTTATGTTTGCTTTTGCTTTTATTCAGTTGGCGTTTTGTTGCCTAAAATAAACGATGCTGCCGCATCGTGATGCGCGAACTGCGAAACTATGTGTAAGATGATATGTTGACGCTAAAAGATATGACGAGATTCGGTTACAAGATATTTAACTACTAGCTTTTTTAATTGCAACGCAACAGTGTTTATAAAACAAATTTATTCCAACTACAGCCTCTGGTAATAATGTGTATTTTGCAATTTAATTAAGGTCAGATACCTATCGTGAAAATGCTTGATTTCAAGCATATCAAATCCATGATACTCAAACTATGTCTGAAATGGGACGAAATATTAATTCCGGTACCATCTAATACCCTTAGGTTTAGGTTCTATATTCTATATATTTCCGGCTTGCTCCCATTTCTGAGGAACATCTTTTGACAACTTTACGTTACGTTGTATAACCTACAAATTTGAAAGATTAAAATTTTGTAGCTCCGCAACGACTTTCACTAGCGTTAGTTTCAGTCTATGAGATAGGGAATTCACTTGTATGTAATCATGAATTTTACAACAAGTACTCTAATTTCACACAAATTCCTGCCACTATCCAGAATCAATGCAGCACAAAATCTAAAAATTTTTGTGGATAGGAACGGTGAAAATTTGGTTTTTGGCCGAGCAATTCGCCAAAAATATTCACAGGTTTTCCATCTACGCACGAAAAAATTCTTCAATTTGGTTTTTCAAATTGGAAATAATATTTATTTTCCAAATAATATTTTTGCATCGCGCAAGATAAATTAGGACCATTGTCATGTAGAAGCATTGTCTTTAATTTAGAAAATACTAAAACTCAATAAAGTCAAAACTACAATATGTGCAAAACTTTGGAGCATGAAATCGCACATGCTCATATAGGGTAGGGTGGTAGCCTCCGCTGACGACCGAATCCCCCGTTCCCACCGCCGACAGCCAGGTGTCCCTCCTAGGGCGCTTAGGACCTCGAGAATGTTGTATGTATAAAACACTTTTTCTGTAAATTCAATATTCTAACAATTGTGACACTATTGTATTCAGTTCACGCTATTACTCATTGATTATATCATACAGAAATATAATACTCATCTCGCAAATCGTAATCTAGTTTTGCAAAACCAGCGTAATCCCGGCATGTATGCTTAAAATTTAATTTGGTGTGCAAATATTTTGATCATTTTGATAGATTCTTGCGGCCTTGAGTTTTTGGTAAAAGCTTGCAATCTCGAATATTTCTTTACAGACGTCAATTCTGTGCCATTGAATACTGAGCGTTATACTTTGAATGAAAGCCTCATGATATTTTGTCGGATGTGTAGTTTTGTTACGTTTTTAGTCGCTTTACAATATTAACAGTATTTGGGAACTGGTCACTTGTCGAAACTTCTACATTTGTATATATTTCAAAACTAAGATTATTACGGTGTTGCACACACATTATCATGTGGCATATTTTCCAAATATATATTTCAAAGCCGCTTTATATACAACCAAATATAAACCACTTGAAAATAAAACTTGCTACTGACTTGACTAAATATCTCACTATCTCACTCAAATATATTCGGTCAAGTTTACCAGCTATCAGAATGACGGCAGAACTTTCTCCAAGATTATGCGCGCGGGAACAATTTTGGGAAAGAGGGCAAGTTATAACTTGCATGTGCATTATTATTCAATGGCCTATAATACATGTAAAAAAATAAGGAATCAATTTACAGTTACGCAACAACAGCTGGGTTTAGCAACAGTTTGGCTAAATCTGTAGAGCAAATGAAGTGACGCGACAGGTACAGGGTTGTGCATATGATAAGCTTCGCATGGAGCTAAATCGGCAACCAAATTTGTTTAGAGCAGATATTTCTTCAAAAACATGAGGTAAATTCAAGGGCCGGCGAAACCACTTTCGCGCTTTTTTCAGAAATCTCAGGGCAGTGGGGGGGGGGCTACGCTACCACTGCTCCTTATTTCCTACATTCCTGTCCGATATAATCGTTTAATGTCAAGCCACGTGGTACTTATTTTCTGTTTCTAAAACTCGGATTCATTAATTTGACTGACTATTTAGTGGCAGCGTAAAATCATACACGCGCTTAAATTGGTTACAGACTCTCCTAGTTCCGCCGAAAGATTGGTTGCGGTGTGACGCTTCTGTTACCGTGTGCATTATATTCCTCGGAGTGATAGATCTAGAAAATGTTCTGCTAAACTAATCGAGGCAGCAAAACTACATCAAAAATCAACCCTGAATTTTTTCTCTGAATGTTTTTTCGTTTTAGTAGCGAATCTTTTGCTTTCATAATATCAGAAAACTGTTAACTTGGTGGCTTAGGGCTGCAATCATAGTAAAACATAAAGAAAAACTCGTATTGAGAAATTTTTACGTTACTTTATCACTGTGTTACTTGAATATTCCACTTTTTTACCTGTGCCGTATGAGGTGTTGCCCGTTACATTAGAACTAGGAAATCTAAGCTAGAATACTGGCTCAGTATTATTGGTACAGTAACAGACGTGGCTGGTGGGGCCATCACCTCAACTGTTAACCCCGCAGTTTTCTACGAACGATTCCGTAGTTCCCCAGTTCCACCTTTGAGTGCGTCCCCACTATTGAGTAGCATGGTGCGCCATTGCTTAGAGTAAGTACACTAAAATACATATCTTATATTCAAATATTTATGATTGACAGTGTTTCGCGGATGAATATCTCATTCTGTAAAGTAATTCAGATTCTTATAATTTCAATTAAACATGATAAAATCAACCACGTTATACAATATACATATTTTACATAAGTTTTACATAAATATAGAAATATATATAATGATATAATTGCAGCAATATATACAGTTCTTTCCAACCCATACTTAACGATACCGATTAGCAAAATTTACACCCGTAGATCATTAAATTTTGCTGATTTCTGGGTTGAGCTTTACATTCTTACTTTTGCAAAATAATTTCACAATTATTTGAAGCAATTTAGCAATTTTTAGGTCTTGCTTATAATGTGAGAATCATTATTTATATAAATAAAAGCTACGTAAATTTATGTCTTTTTAATTTATACATCTTTATATTAATAAGATATTGCATATAATTTTCTACTATTTAGGTACAAAAATTTCTAAGTGCTGCAATCATGATAGCTAGACCTGACAATCTTTTATTTCGATGCGTAACTCAACAACGATTCGTTGTATCGATATCAGTGAGAGCTTCCAGTCATTACAGGAATGCCACCTAAAGAGCTAAATTTTGCTAAAGCACGAAAAAACATAAATATTTTGACTATTTTACGCTATAAAACATGTAATCACCCTAATTTTTATTGCAGCTCTGAAATCCCGTATGGAATTGAAGGATGTGATTAATTCTAAGATTCGCATAAATGAGCACGTGTCTGATTCTATTTCTTCCGTTCCTCCAAGTATGGATCGAACGGCTCGTCCTCTCAGGTCTCACTTTAAATTTCTTGGATTTACCCAAATACTGTTGTTTGCACTTAGGTCTAAATGAGTTCGTCTTGGCCATGTCTGATTTCCCATTATTGCGAAAATTGAACCTTAGGTAATTTACATTGTAAAAACAATTAAAATTGTTAAGGAAAGTCCGGACCATAGTTGAGACTTCGCAGTTCGAGGTGCTTAGTGTTTTGTGCAACAAATGCTAATTGCAGTGGGACGTAGTGCCTTACACACAAGCGATACACACTTGCCATCAACTGCCGTCGGCGATACTTCAGTCATGGCACCGAGTATTGCTAGAAATACTGCTATTTCAACAACTACTAACAAACGGCTGACTTTTGATGACGGTGCTACTCTGACTACTGCTACAAGGGCCAGTCCGCCAGTTTCCCATGTTCCATTTCTAATCCGTGTCAAACGTTCGATATCGAATGTTGATGGACGTCGTAAATCTCGATTGTCAGTACTACGTAAGCAAGGTACGTATCCATATGCATTGTTTTTAACTCTTGGTTTGGAAACCATAAGGTCATACCGATCATTATTAGTTTGACGTTTATGACAAAGGTGCAACAATAACGTATACAAAATATTTATTTTGTATTTCGTAAAATGTTAAATTACCAATAAATTTTTTAGAAAAATGAAATTAATTTGTATTGTATTGATCTAATTCATCATGCTGTGCTGTGCTTGCCAACCCAAGTGTTCCAGCTTAGCCTCTAGTTTTCTCTGTCCACAGCGGTACTGTTACATATTCAGTTTTTATTACCGTCGGATGTATACAATAGGTCAATTACAGACGTTAATTCAGAAACTATACATGTCTCCTGCTTGCAAAACATACAAAGTCAACGAATTCATTGTATATTGATATTGCATAGTTTTATAATCGATATACACTGTTTAAAGCGCTTCAATAAACTTATCGGCTAACGTTCTGACAATACTGCAGGGTGCGCCTGCGAAATTCGAGTAGCTGTATGTAGTATCATAGAAGCTAAGTGCAGATGAATTTTTGCTATGACTTATAATCATTTGACTAGTTACCATTTGTTGTACGCCGACAAGCCACCCAACGGTCGCGGCAGTGTGTCAAGTCAAGTAGCTAAATTTATATATACATCAGACAATTTATTTTTTCTAAATCTTCGTTTATATCTGATATTGCCAAATTTGAAACATTTAGTTTCACATTAAATTTTAAATATTTGTCGTATAATTATTTTTTGTTTGGTCATGTTACACGAGAAGCGATGTGTTTGTGTTGTGAAGATCATATTTGTAAACTGCTACTAAAGATATATACTTTATATGCAATAGGAAACGCAAAAATAAATTTAGTATGAGAGCATCTACCCATCGTTCAATTTAGTTAACGTGGCGCTTGTTAGTCCATACGGAAAGCTACAACACAGCAGGAGGTAGACACATTTGACTATTGAATATATGGAAAATATCTAAACGAAAATTTTGATAAAGATGTTAGCAACAAACCCATAGCGCATCCCAGATTTCATCAAGACAGAGGGGGTCAGTTCCACTGGCATCGGCAAAATGCAATCTAACCTTTTGATCGAATTGTTTGTATTGCCTGTTTTTGTTTTTGCTTGCTTTGCTTCATGCGTAAAGTCAATATCTTGGCTATATTTCAGTTAAATGTTTGATGTATTATTACCGTTGGGTTTAGCATAGGTAATACCTAACATCAATTCAGCACGAAATACGTATGTCCCCTCTATTTCCTAAACTCAAAGATGGAAATATCCAAATGTTGTTCCAAGTTGTAAGCAAAGGCAACCGCTGCCCAGGAATCATTAACCCTCTCATGCCCACTAGGCCCGAATGGACCTGACACATATTATTATCTTTAGTTACCGGAATACTTTTTTTACTAAAAACGGAATAATTCTGATATGTGCTATGCAATTGTAGTCGTTAGAATTGTCCTGTGTAATACCAATTATTATTATTATTATCTTTAGTTACCGGAATACTTTTTTTACTAAAAACGGAATAATTCTGATATGTGCTATGCAATTGTAGTCGTTAGAACTGTCCTGTGTAATACCAATTATTATTATTATCTTTAGTTACCGGAATACTTTTTTACTAAAAACGGAATAATTCTGACAGAAATTCATTTTGGCTTTTCATAAATGTAACAAAATATCAAAACATAATGCGGAGTTCACGTTATAATGTCCCCAACGTTTGTGACCTATGTACACCACGTAGTGTCAGGCACACTGTCGACAACAGGGTATCTTAGACACCCTCACGTTGTTATATATTTTTTCAAAGGTAGCTAGCTAGAATCATTGAACCTTCCCGACATTGTGTAGCACACTGTATCTCCTTGCGGTTTTATTAACAGTGTGCGGCATTATTTCGTCAATGTTCATATGGTCTAGATACAAATATCGATAATTTTAAAAACTACAGAGCATAGTTGATTAATACGCCGCATTAGCTACAGACGGTGTCAGTTTAGCTAATTCGCGCCAAATTTATGGACTAATACAAAATATACAAATAGCTCGAACAAATATACGAAAGTTGGAAACCTTCTTGGACTTTGAGCGTCCATTCGCCGTTCAGATCGATCCGACGTTGTCCTTTGCAATATTCCTGATGCAAGTCGCTCCGCATAAAGTCTTCGGTAAACTGGGCCTTGTTTGGCGATTCGTCTTCCGGAAACTTTTCCCACTCACATATTTCCTTGTCGGAGTCCTTATGAACAACATCCACCTCCAGACCGCCGTACGTCCATGAGCCAAATTTCATTTCACATTTTTGAGCGTCAAATGGGAACATAAAACAAAAAAGAATATATTAATAAATAATAGAAAATATTGGAAAACCTAAATACTGTCAGCAAATCGCTCAGCAAATTCGCCAATTACTATAAAAACTGTAGTTTAATATGAAACAAACAAAACGAAGCCTAAAAATCATATCTTACTGAATATCTATGTGATATTTGTGCCACTATATTGACCGCTGCAAAATGTAACACAGAAAAGAAATCCAATTTGCCATTGCATTGAAGTAACTTGGTGACAGCCAAGAGCAGTAAAATCCATACCTGGACGTCCATATCTTGGCTATGACAATGTATTGTAGGTTATCCGTCCTTTAGCCGTTTCAAAGTGCATTCAGAGTGATTTAGTTTTTAGACCTTTGTCATTAAAAAGTGAGCGGGTGTGGCAAAAGTAACGACAGCTTCGAATATCGAGCGATTATGAAGAAAAGGAAAAAGCAATTAGCAGAGCAACGTTTCGATCCTAGGACCTCTGGGTTATGGGCCCAGCACGCTTCCACTGCGCCACTCTGCTGCACTCAGGTCCCCATCCACAGCGGCTGTGTCGTCGAATGCCCTTGTCATAGTATCCTATTGGTGAAGACGGCGTTTGAAGAAAAGGAAAGTGAAAAAGCAATTAGCAGAGCAAGGTTTCTATCCTAGGACCTCTGGGTTATGGGCCCAGCGCGCTTCCACTGCGCCACTCTGCTGTACTCTGATCCCCATCCACAGCGGCCGTGTCGTCGTGTGCCCTTATCATAATATCCTATTGGTGAAGAGGGCGTTTGAAGAAAAGGAAAGTGAAAAAGCAATTAGCAGAACAAGGTTTCGATCCTCGGACCTCTGGGTTATGGGCCCAGCACGCTTCCACTGCGCCACTCTGCTGTACTCTGATCCCCATCCACAGCGGCTGTGTCGTCGTGTGCCCTTATCATAATATCCTATTGGTGAAGAGGGCGTTTGAAGAAAAGGAAAGTGAAAAAGCAATTAGCAGAGCAAGGTTTCGATCCTCGGACCTCTGGGTTATGGGCCCAGCACGCTTCCACTGCGCCACTCTGCTGTACTCTGATCCCCATCCACAGCGGCTGTGTCGTCGTGTGCCCTTATCATAATATCCTATTGGTGAAGAGGGCGTTTGAAGAAAAGGAAAGTGAAAAAGCAATTAGCAGAGCAAGGTTTCGATCCTCGGACCTCTGGGTTATGGGCCCAGCACGCTTCCACTGCCCCACTCTGCTGTCCTCTGATCCCCATCCACAGCGGCTGTGTCGTCGTGTGCCCTTATCATAATATCCTATTGGTGAAGAGGGCGTTTGAAGAAAAGGAAAGTGAAAAAGCAATTAGCAGAGCAAGGTTTCGATCCTCGGACCTCTGGGTTATGGGCCCAGCACGCTTCCACTGCGCCACTCTGCTGCACTCAGATCCCCATCAACAGCGGATGTGTCGTCGTGTGCCCTTGTCATAATATCCTATTGGTGAAGGCGGCGTTTGACAATAAAATTGACGTTTTCAAAACGTTGTACACTATCGAAAACGTACACAGTTTATTCAGTGCATAGATATTCACTGTTTCTCACTGGCTGCTATCATAGACTTCAGGATGTGACATTAGTGTCGACTTTTTCGCCGGGGTGCACAATGTTGCTTTTATCTGCATTGCCCTTATCGCTGTGTAACTTGGGCGTAGATTTAGAGGGTTAAGGGGTTTTAACCCCCACAATATTTGACAGCAGGGTAAGCCCGATATGACAACCTTCCTCCACTTTTAGAAGGCTTTAGGTTCGAGCTGGCACTTATAGACTGCTTGGTATTTAACAGAATGCGGAATGTCACACTCGCACAAAGTGGTTTTGCTTCTAGAGGTAGCATCGTGAAAAATGTCTCTACG
Source organism: Trileptium ribeirensis (assembly GCA_030248225.1). NCBI lineage: Eukaryota > Metazoa > Nematoda > Enoplea > Enoplida > Thoracostomopsidae > Trileptium > Trileptium ribeirensis. The sequence continues at coordinate 7,515 of JASANE010020190.1, read as the reverse complement.
TCAAATCTAGTTTAGCGTATTCAACGTGATATTTAAACATCCCACCTCTTTAGTATTAACCTAGTCGGACAACGAAATCCACTATATTCATCTGCTATTAACTCTTATTTGAAAATACATTGCAGCCATTTCGTATTCGTACAGACATTGATTAATATGCTAATTTTCTATGTCTATTTTTAATGGTTTTATTTTTATAAGTATATGGGTGTAGTGTAAGTTTTAAGAAACATAAATACATAGCTAAGTAAACACATCTAACATAAATATGTATGTATATCGACATATATACCTATATATGTAAAAAGAGTTGACCGAGATTTATAAGGTCCATATCTCCATCACCGATTCTCTTCATTCTCTGCCATCCCGCACAGTGGGGCACGGATAGTCACACGCGGGGGCATCGCCCGCCACTACCCCACCAACCGTAGGTATAAGTCTATTACAAAGTGTAAAGCTACGATAAGCTGAAGACCAATAACATTCTGTTTTTTTCTGAAAACTTATCAACCCCCTCCCCAGATTTTTAAACAAAATCTACGCCACTGCTGTGTGGTTGTATAACCATCATTCTGCGTCGCTGCTGTGTGATTATGTATAATTAACTTCAGTCAACTGCATTTGGCTTGCAACTGCAACCCGCACATCAAGACAGCCTTAGGATTACCATACCCCGACTGCCTGCAGAAGGCATCGAGCAATACTCAAGATAGCGTTAGGATTCCCCGACTATTAAGAGCCTTCGCATATTTCGGTTTTCCCAACCTTTATGTGAGGCAGAATACGACTGTTTTAATTTTTGTACCGGCTTTTGCTTTCGTTCCGTCAGCCCAAACCCTGAATTTCCACTAGAGCCAAACATAAAGTATACCTGAAAGGTCATATCAAATACTGCTAACATAAATCCAGTCAACTGAAACAACTCATCTCAGCAAATTTTTTAAATCATCTAAGCTTAAATAATGGTGTTGTGCAATCTGAGACGTTCGATCATATACCGAAATGAAGCCGAAGACACCTAAACGCGAGGCCTGAAATAAACTACAGCAAAATCAGCGAAGCGATTCTTTATGTGAGAATAAAATTCCTACAATTGCATTTTGTTTTCAAAAAATAACCCACCCGGGTAGCTAAATAGTGAAATTTTGGCAATTTTTTAAAATTTGAAATTGGGATTTTCGACTTTATACATTTCATGGATCATTTCAGCCGAGGATGTATCTATCGGTGTCGCAATTCCATAGTGATAGACCTTGGCTTGAGTTATGAGCGTTACTTGGTAGTTACCATGGCAATGATAATTAAAACGTTACCATTCCACGTCGATTTGACACATGGACTTGTAGATTGCTGGAGGGTTCCATTGGACCGTTCCATTGTGATAGACCTTGGCTTTCGTCATTATGTTCACTTGATAGTTACCGTCGGCACTGAAACATTCAAAGGCACTATAGCGCTGCCGTTGTGCAACGTCGTAAAAATGAGAAATTAGCGGATTTTCTCGCAGATCAGAGAAAAATAATATATATTTTGATTTGATAAGCTAAAATTTTACAGTGAGGCTTAGGTCTAGCATAGGTTCGTAAGCGAAACAACCTCCGGAGCTTACGCCTCTCAGCTGGAATTGGGCCCAAACGATTTAACATGGCCTTTCCAACTACATTTCACCTGAAATGCTCTTATATTCTCTATCTTATTCGCTTTTAAACATACTTCTCGTCTCACCGACTGAATTTCTTCAATACAAAGAACCAATGCATCGTTTTCAAGGCTAGAACGTACCGTCGCCGAAAGATCAAAATCCACACACTATCGCTAGCATCGTTAGTAAATTAAAAGAATAGCTGAAATGAAACTGTAGTTTTGATCAATTGAGGTAGCACCAACCATGTAATTTTCAACAAGTTCGCGGTTACAGGTCCCCAATAGACCAGCCCCCGCCCAGAATACCTGACTACTGAGCATTTACTATTCGCTACTCAAACAATCGGGCGTTCTAAAAGCAACAGAAACAGTCGGAATTCATCTTTAAAACGCTTTATTTTGTGCGATCAAAGATTTGGTCAAATGACCTCCTTCTTGTCTCTTAACCTATAATAGTAACTTTATGGCTTAAGATCGCCCATGTCACCTTTAGTGGCAAAGCGTTATCACGTTAGGAAATAGAATAGCTTAGAGCGGGGGGTTCGGGGGGCTTAGGCTTACCCGACGTAGGTTTAGGCTTAGTACATGGCTCATATAGGGACCTTAGCTAAGGCTAAACTAAGGTTTGAGCATAGTATATCGAGAACGGTATAGCATGCATTTAACTTTCACCTCCAAAAGCTACATTGGTCGTTAAAATCATGCTTCGGAAGGTCCTTCATTCCTAATTAGCATTTTTTAAATATTTTGGCAATCCCGACTTTCCGAATCTTGGTTACTGCGGTCGCTTTGAGTCTTCCGCGGAACAGTGACGATTTTATAAGTTTCAACTAGAGAAACGTGCTTTATTATAAAAACTGCTTAAATGAGGAAAGAAAAGCTACTCGGAAAACTCGTATTTCGTAAAGTTTCTGTTAGTACGATTCCAAAAATTATAACCCAAGACGCAAAGATTATGACTGCTTTTTTAAGAATGTAAGAGCATTTTCAGGTGAAATGTAGTTGGAAAGGCCATGTTAAATCGTTTGGGCCCAATTCCAGCTCAAAGGCGTAAGCTACAAAACTGTTTTCGCTTACGAACCTATGCTAGACCTAAGCCTCACTGTAAAATTTTAGCTTATCAAATCAAAATATATATTATTTTTCTCTGATTTAGGAAAATCCGCTAATTTCTCATTTTTACGACGTTGCACAACGGCAGCGCTATAGTGCTTTGAATGTTTCAGTGCCGTAACTATAGAGTGAACATAATGACGAAAGCCAAGGTCTATTGCCGCATGGAACCCTCGCGATCTACAAGTCCCCATGTGTCAAATCGACGTGGAATGGTAATTTAATTATCATTGCCATGGTAACGCAGAGTAACGCTCATAACTCAAGCCAAGAGTTATCGCTATGGAATTGCGACACCGATAGATACATCCTCGGCTGAAATGATCCATGAATGTATAATTCGAAAATTGCAATTTCAAATTTTAAAAATTGCCAAAATTTCACTATTTTGTACAGATCGTACTTTTTTGAAAACAAAATGCAATTGTAGGAATTTTATTCTCACGTGGAGTCGCTTTCGCTGATTTTGCTGTAGTTATTCTCAGGCCTCTTTTAGGTGTCTTCGGCTTCATTTCGGTATATGATCGAACGTCTCAATTGCACCAACACCATTATTTAAGAGTTAGATGATTTAAAAATTTGCTGAGATGAGTTGTTTCAGTTGACTGGATTCATGTTAGCATCTTGATATATAACCTTTCAGATTATCTTATGTTTGGCTCTAGTGGAAATTCGGGGTTTGGCTAGACGAAAGCGAAAGCCGGTACAAAAATTAAAACAGTCGTATTCTGCCTCAGCATAAAGGTTCGGAAAACCGAAATATGCGAAAGCTCTTAATAGTCAGAATCCTAACGCTATCTTGACTATTACTCAATCCTTCTGCAGGCAGTGCCGCATATGGTAATCCTAAGGCTATGTTGTCTTGATGTGCGGGTTGTTGCAAGCCAAATGCAGTTGACTGAAGTTAATTATACGTAATCACACAGCAGCGACGCAGAATGATGGTTATACAACCACACCGCATCACATTAGATTTTGTTTAAAAATTCTGGGGAGGGGGTTGATAAGTTTTCAGAAAAAATCAGAATGTTATTTTCTTTCAATCTTATCGTAGCTTTACACTGTTAATAGACTTATACCTACGGGTTGGTGGGGTGCGGTGGGGGGCGGGCGGATCCCCCCCCCCGCGTGTGACTATCCGTGCCCCACTGTGCGGGATGGCAGAGAATGAAGAAAAGAAAAGAGATGCGGTGATGTGGACCTTATAAGATTGTCGGTCAACTCTTTTTTTTTACATATATAGGTATATATGTCGATATACATACATATTTATGTTTAGATGTGTTTAGCTATATATATTTATGTTTCTTAGGAACACGCTACACCCATATACTTATAAAAATAAAACCATTAAAAATAAACGTAAAAAATTCACATTGATCAAATATTACTGTACGAATACAAAAAATCACTTGCCAATGTATTTTCAAATAAGAGTTAATAGCAGATGAATATAGTGGATTTCGTTGTCCCGACTAGGTTAATACTAAAAAGTCGGATGTTTAAATATCTCACGTTGCATACGCTAAACTAGATTTGACGTAGAGACATTTTTCACGATGCTTCTCAAAGCAAAACCACTTTTGTGCGATGTGAGCATTCCGCATTCTGTTAGAAGATGCAAGCGGCGTCTCGTGGTGCGGCTGGAACCGAACTACTAAAAGTGGAGGAAGGTTAGTTCATATCGGGCTTTACCCCTATACTGTCAAATATTGTGGGGGTTAAAACCCCTTAACCCTCTAAATCTACGCCCAATTTCGCGCGCGCGCGAATTGGCAATGCCGGGTGGAGGCCGACATTGCTGCGCCCGGCCGAAAAAGTCGACACTAATGTCACATCCTGAAGTCTTTGTGGATAGCAGCCAGGGTGAGAAACGGTGAATATCTATGCACTGAATAGACTGTGTCTACGTTTTCGATAGTGTACAACGTTTTGAAAATTCGTTAGTTGTCGAACGCCGCCTTAGCCAATAGGATATTATGACAAGAGGGCACACGACGCGTCCGCAGTTTGTTGAGAATGGGGATCTGAGTGCAGCAGAGTGGCGCAGTGAAAGTGCTGGGCCCCATCGTTCCCGGAGGTCCCGAGGATCGAAACCTTGTACCCTAATTGCTTTTTCACTTTCCCCTTTCTTTCAAAACGCCCCTCTTCCACCGATAAAATATATAGAATAAGGGCACGCGCGACGACACAGCCGCTGTGGATGGGGATCAGAGGACGGCAAGTGGGGCAGTGGAAGCGGTGTGCAGCCTGACCCGGAGGTATCCAGATCGAAACCTTGCTCTGCTAATTGCTTTTTCACTTTCCTTTCTTCAAACGCCTCTCCGCCGATAGGATATTATGATAAGGGCACACGACGACACAGCCGGATTCGAGTACAGCAGAGTGGCGCAGTGGAACGTGACCCGGAGGTCCGAGATCGAAACCCCCTTATTCTGCTAACTTTTCTTTTCTTTTTCTTCAAACGCCCCTCTTACCAATAAATATGATAAGGGCACACGACGACACGGCCGTGGATGGGGGAGGTGGGGGTCCCGCCCAGCAGAGTGGCGGGTGAACTGTGGGGCCTAACCCCAAAGGTCCGAGGGGCATGCGAAACCTTGTTATATTGTTTCACTTTCCTTTCTTCAAACGCCCCTCTTCACCAATAGGGAACTGTTATAGAATAAGGGCACACGACGACACGGCCACTGAGGATCGGAGTACGGCGAGTGGGCGCGTGGACGCATCCTGACCTCCAAAAGTCTAGGATGCAAAAAATTCCCTTGCTCTTCTAATTGCTTTTTCACTTTCCTTCTTGGACGCCGTCTTCACAATAAAATCTTGTGACAAGGGCTGAAACAACACACCGTGTGGATGGGGACCTGAGTGCACAGATAGGTGGATACCTAACCAGAATTATGGAAAACATTGCTCTGCTAATTGCTGCCTTTTCTTCATAATCGCTCAATTATTCGAAGCTGTAGTTTCCCCACACCCCGTTAGGGGGAAAATGACAAAGGCTCTGAATGCACTTTGGCGCGCTAGAAACAGGATGGCCTCCGCGATGCATCTCATCACCTGGAATTCCCAGGTATGGATTTTCCTACTCTTGGCTGTCGCCCAAGTTACTTCAATGCGATGGCAAATTGGATTTCTTTTCTGTGTTACATTTGCAGCGGTCAATATAGTGGCACAAATATCACAATATAGATATTCAGTAAGATATGATTTTTAGGCTTCGTTTTGTTTGTTTCATATTGAACTACAGTTTTTATAGTAATTGGCGAATTTGCTGAGCGATTTGCTGAGAGCATTTAGGTTTTCCAATATTTTTCTATTATTTATTAATATTTCTTTTTTTTGTTTTATGTTTTCCATTTGAACTCCACTAGAATTTGAAATTTGCCGGGCTCATGGACGTACGCGGTCTGGAGGTGGATGTTGTTCATAAGGAATCCGACAAAGGAAATATGTGAGTGGGAAAAGTTTTCGGAAGACCAATCGCCAAACAAGGCCCAATTACCTAAGACTTTATGCGGAGCGACTTTGCATCAGGAATATTGCAAAGGACAACGTCGGATCGATCTGAACGGCGAATGGACGCTCAAAGTCCAGAAGGTTTCCAACTTTCGTATATTTGTTCGAGCTATTTGTATATTTTGTATCAGTCCATAAATTTGGCGCGAATTAGCTAAACTGACACCGTCTGGTAGCGTAATGCGGATGATTAATCAACTATGCTCTGTAAGTTTTGAAAATTACTCATATTTGTATCTAGACCATATGAACATTGACGAAATAATGCCGCACACTGTAAATAAAACCGCAAGGAGATACAGTGTGCTACACAATGTCGGGAAGGTTCAATGATTTCTAGCTAGCTACCTTCAAAAATATATAAAGACGTGAGAGGTGACTAAGATACCTGTGTTCGACAGTGTGTCTGACACTACGTGGTGTACATAGGTTCCAAACGTTTGGGACATTATAACGTGAAGTCCGCATTATGTTTTGATATTTTGTTACATTTATGAAAAGCCAAAGTGTAATTTCTGTCAGAATTATTCCGTTTTTAGTAAAAAAATGTTCCGGTAACTAAAGATAATAATAATAATAATTGGTATTACACAGGGCAGTTCTAACGACTACAATTGCATAGCACATATCAGAATTATTCCGTTTTTAGTAAAAAAAAAAAGATAAAAAAATGAAATAAATTTAAGATTATTATAAATATAAATTATTCCGTTTTTAGTAAAAAAAGTATACCGGTAACTAAAGATAATAATAATAATAATTGGTATTACACAGGACAATTCTAACGACTACAATTGCATAGCACATATCAGAATTATTCCGTTTTTAGTAAAAAAAGTATTCCGGTAACTAAAGATAATAATAATAATAATTGGTAGCTAGCTAGAATCATTGAACCTTCCCGACATTGTGTAGCACACTGTATCCCTTGCGGTTTTATTAACAGTGTGCGGCATTATTTCGTCAATGTTCATATGGTCTAAATACGAATATTGATAATTTTTAAAAACTACGAAGCATAGTTGATTAATACGCCGCATTAGCTACAGACGGTGTCAGTTTAGCTAATTCGCGCCAAATTTATGGACTAATACAAAATATACAAATAGCTCGAACAAATATACGAAAGTTGGAAAGCCTTTCTTGGAGTTTTTTTAACACTGCCATTAGCAAGTTCAGAATCGATCCGACGTGTCCTTTGGTGTCCTGATGCAGTGCGCTCCGACAAGAGCAATA